>CABEEJ010009208.1:0-19744 GCA_901482245.1 Timema douglasi
CTCTCCTCCCCCTTCGCGATAAACTCAAAAATAAAAGGAATAACGCTCAGAACTTTGCCTTCTCTCTTTCATAGAAACAAAAAGGTATTTAGAAAGGAAGAAAGAAACAAGAAATACGTTTAATCCGCATTTTCAAATATGTAGTCATATATTATATATTCTACATATTTAAAATCACTACCATAGAAAAAAAAATACAAAGAGTGCTCATGACGCGATTTCCACGATTATGTAGGGTTGGTGTAGGTACCTAGTACTACCTATACCACCAAGTGTGCTCGTGCCGCAATTTCAAATAGAGAATCTTAAACTTGGCGATTTTATGAGGCTAGCTGATAAATGTTAAAAGTAAAATATCTCAAAATTTCCAGAGGATCCATGTTGACGATTATGTAGGGTTGTGGTATAATTTGTAATACACATGTGTTTTAAACGCATTTATAAATTATTTATTTATTTGTATTATGGTTATATTTGGTTTAGTCGCATTTACTAATTATTTATTAATTTTTATTATGGTTATATTTGGTTATTTGTGTTTTATACGCATTTATTAATTATTTACTTAATTGTATTATGGTTATATTTGGTTTAAGCACATTTACTAATTATTTATTAAATTTTTATTATGGTTATATCTGGCTATAATTTCTACAGTTGTCACCCTGCGCATATCCTGTTTTCAACCAGAATAAACGTTTATGAGGTTGTGGAAAAGTTCAGTCCGCTTTTCTGTACGATTCTCTCATAGAAAAGAATAACTAGACGCATGTAAATATAAAGGTATTTATAGTAAATATTATATCAAATTTATCACAAATATGCAAGTATACTAATTTTTAAATACATTGTTAATATTAAACAACACATACGTTATTAAGAGGTAAAGGCTTGTATAATATCATTACACATCTATAATGGTAGAGGTTATTCAACACTTTAGTAGGCCTAAAATACTTAAAAATTTTCGTAAATAAAACATACCTAACCGTTTCTGACCATAATATTAAACGTTCATATGGTCAAACGTCATGTGAAGATGATGGGGTTCTTTAATTTTTTTTCTGTTATCAGAAATATATATTTTGTACCAACTTTGCACCAAACAACAAAAGGCAATTTATTGACAGTATAATTAATACATTGTAAAATAGATAGTTTAAAAAATGAAAATATGACATTTTAGTGCAAGATATTTCAGGATCCTGGAATATCATAAAAAAATATGTTTTTGACACCTGGAAGGTTGAGGTAACTTAGTTTATAGTAGAAATGTTAACTATTGCGTATTAAAATACTTTTGGTGATATGACATTTTAAATATTTATGTTAGGCCTATAGTCTAAATGTTAGAGTTCTTCTGTGATTAGGTAGATTTTTTGAATTTCTAAATTAACCTATAGCCAGGGCTATATAATAATTTTTCAATATTAATTTTGTTTTTACTGGAAAATTGCTTTTGTTTTGGTGTTTGTATAACTTATGGTAAAAAAAAATAATTAAATTTTCCATAATATTACATAGAAAAAAATTAAAGAATCCCATACTCTTTCCACACTATTTCCACAGTAGTAATACATATCAATAATATTATAGTAAAATATTATTAATGTTGATCCAAAAATTAATAATTTTTTTTTTTAAACATTTCTTCCTTTCAGACTGTTAACTTGTTCTTAATTTCAGAACAATGTAGGCCATTTTAAGTCTAGACAAATATAGCTGTTCCTTGTAATGCTATGTTGGCTTGTCATTTTTAATTAAAATCAAATTATTCAAATCACCTTTGATCTATGTTTATTTTTCAGAATATTATACCTTTTACTATTGATTCAGCCATTCCATCACTGTCTTCAAACCAAACACTGTTTATCATCTCGAACATGGTTCAATACATGTGCACAACTCGTGTCTTGTGGTGCCATCTGTCATTTTTTCAAATAATGAAAAAATAGGCCTACATGTATACTAAATTACAACCAAATAACAAACCAGCCAGGACTTAGGAATATACCTTTAAACGAGGACAATCCCAGTCAAACTGGAATATATGGTAGGGAAGCCTATCAATATTTAAAAGGGGACCTAATAAACCAAAATAGGTAATAATAATGTAAACATATTTAATGAGCCCAGTATATTTTGTATATTTTAAAACATTTTAAAAAATGTCAATTTTAGCCTACTATTTAAATATTCATCCAATCATGCAGATACATCCAACAAAATATAGTTTCTCAATAAATTACATTCTAGGAAAAACAACAGCTTGTCCAGAATATAAACCTTGGTTTCCAGAGTTAGAATTATTGTGTTCGCACTGAGCTAACTTTGCCAGTTTATTCTACAATATACATTGTTAATTTGTCAATACTTTCTTCTTATAGATACATAATGGAGACTTGTAATATTTCACTTGAAGAAGTGAAAATTGTGTCTATTAAGACTGAGCCACAATGGGACTCTGAGTTACATTTAAAGGAAGAATCACAATCAAAGACTGAGGTGAGATGCCTAAGCGTTTTGATACAGTTGTAAGGCAGCTGTAATCTATGTTTTCACAATACTAAGATATGCACTTATATTGAAGATCATTTACTTAACTGTCCAATGTCTAATGGCATATTCTACCAGCAGATATTGGTATGTTCCTCAAGAGAGGAATGCGCTCTCCCTGGTAAAAGATAAGGGTACACATGGGAACGTCATCTAATGCATCATGGCTTAACTTTCATGGTTATAAGGTGTTATAGCTCCCACATATCTCATTCCATTATAGATTACCTAAGGTGATTTAGCCACCACCTTATTTTTTGTTGCCACAAGGACATTTAAAATTATTTTAAAAAACCTGTGGAAGTTGGTGATAGATTATTCATATGGTATGTTTAATTTGGTTGCATGTAATAGTTGATATTATAAAAATTTGTCCTTCACTGGGAGTGATATAAGCATTATTTGAGTAAATATATTGTGTTTTTAATTACATAAACACTAAGTCTAATGATTTGTTTAGTAAGTCTATTGATTGTAATCAGGGGCAGCTCATGTGTATAGACTCAAGTGAATGGTCCCCTCTAAAATTTAGTAATTTAAAAATAAAAATATTAATCTACTAACATAATTTTTGAAGCATTAGTTGTGATAACAACTACAAAACATATGGTTTCCCGTTGGGATATTTTCTTTCGTTGTGCTCATACACACGGAAGACAAGTTTACTTTTGCACACATTCAAGCACAAACCAGTACCAACATTGGTCCAAAGATTCGAGAAAGAAGGAGTGATTAGAGAGATTGTAGGCACCTTAAGGAAGCTTAAGTACATAGATCTTCGTTTTGAATTGGGCGCCTATGCACAGTCCAGCTTGTGTCCATTATAAGACTAGAAGAAAAAATCGGAGCCTTTTGTTTCTACCCCTCACTTCTCATTTCCATGTAAAGCTTAAAATACTGTGTGTGCATTTGCAGTGTTTTGATGGAGTTAAATAACTAATATTTTTTATCTTACTAGTTTATTAAAAAGTATTGACATTTTCATTAATATTTTGTCACTAGCTAGTAAATAATATGTGAAAATATTAATTATTTTATTTAAACTATATTGTGTCAACATGTTCTGCTATAAAGTTTTTTTAAAACTAATTGAGCTACACAACTGCCTAGATTATAGTTGTGAATGAGTAAAATTAGGGGGAGGGAGTTTTCGGACCCTGTTTAATAAATTACTAAACACTACATACTCTAATTGTTATTATCATTTTAAATAATTCTAAACTATATTTTACACAATAATGACAAAATTATAGCATTGTGTATAACCACAATTCAAATGCCATGATAAAAAACTTTTCAAATGACATAGCAGTATACTGCATAGGGTAATACCCTTTCCATCCTCCTCTTCTTCCCCAAACATATATCGGAATATGTCGCAGTCTATTATTGAATTGCCAGTAGCAGAGAAATCAGTATTCAAATATTGGTTGTTCGCATAGGGGTAACTAGGATCAACAAATGGGGGAGTTAGCCCTGAGAGGTATGGACTCTACACCAGTAAAAAGGAGGGTTAATTTTTGAGTGCCTAAGTTACGATTTTCAATTATAATAAATAATCCGTTAGCAATTCAACTTTATTTTACTGTCAATTTGGCTGAGTTGGTAGAGTGACGTTCTCATCTAGAGATCGCTTGCTCAAATTCTATCATCTCCATATTTAAAAAAAAATTATCAGACTTTAAACTTTAATTTTAAATGATTGTATTAGTAAGCATATTGTTTGTTTTAAATATTTTTTTTATATAAGTATACAAGGTATTTGAGCCTACATAGACTACCATAATATTCTTCTTTAAATATAATTTAACAAGGTAGTAAATTAAAAACGGTACATTAATTTTGAAATTTTGTATGTAGGTGATTATTTAAATTAAATTAATGGGTTTTATAATATAAAAATGTACACATTTAAAAATAAGGCTAAGCAAGATAATTATTATTTGCATAGTAAAAACCTTTAGGGCATATTTATATATTATAAATAGTTGTGAAGATAAAATAATATATTACTGAATTATAATTACTAACAATTGATTTAAATTCAGACAAAAAATTAAAATATTGTAATAGGGGTGGGATCGATCTCGTGAACATCTGAGTTTCAGACAAGCATGCTACCAAGTGAGCTAAACTGGATATTGAGCAAAAAATCGGTCTAACTTCTACTCATATAACCTGAGAAAATTTTGAGACAAGAAGCTTAGATGCATACAACTGGCAGATGATTTATTAATAAAACGAAACAAATCGTTTTACATGATGCACTCGATACAATAATAGTGTTTACTTTCAGTTACGTCTCTTGTACAATGGCGCGTTGTGGCATCTCATTGCCTCAATCCTTTGGCACGTCATAGTTTTACAGTGTTGTCAGATTTAAAACTCAGTCGTAAGCGAAACAACACTACACCAAATCACACGACAGTAGAAACCTTTCAAAATTAGCTTTGTTTTGGTACAGCCTGCGATTTGCGAGTTCATGAGTTGTAAGTTTGCTCGCTAGCGAATACTTTTTCAAGTTTCAAAATTAAGGGTTCTGGAATGTGTGATGAACAAATTGTGGTGACAAAAATCAATTAGGTCAATTTATAGCCGGTATATAACCAGAACAGGTAGTAGAACGTGGTGCTAAAATTTTTATAGACCTTACTTGTAATTACATACTAATTGTTTCATCAAAGACTCCATAAAATGGCTGTTGTAACTTTATCAGAAATGTTGGAAATTATCATTCCCATAGCACAGCTTAAGCCCAAAAACATACAATTAAACTAAAACATCGATTCTTAAAGCTTTCAAAACAAATCTTCATATGATTGGAGATATATTTTATTTAAACTCTTTTATTATTTAGGCTCAAAAAAATTAGCTCTTTACAGAGTTATAATGCTGATTTTATTTGCTTTTTGTGATGACTTATGATTCATAAACAGAGGCAAACAATTTATTATTTTACAAACTAAACACACTAAACATTAATATCAACATAGACCAACCGAAGTCTGTGCATCACCATTTTCAAATGTCAGCGATGAAGATATTTTACAGAGTGTCCAGCGACCTGGGAAACAGGGAAAAGTCATAGGACTTCCTTATTCGGGAATTTTATTAAATTTCTGGAATTTTCACATTTTCATTAAAATAAGCCCCAACTTTCATTTACAATAGTCAAAATAACATTTTTCTTCCAGTTATTATTATTATTATTATTAGCACCGCGTCTTACTACCCGTTCGGGTTATACGCACTTACGCTAATGTGTAATGGTGGGGTGATTGTGAGAGGAAATGGAGGACCTACAGTTTAACGTGGAATCCGAACCGTGGTGGAGGCCTGGCATTCCCCACATTCACAAGATGTCTTGTCAGAGGTGAAGGAAGGGTTTGGTAATCAGATAAATCTGTGCCGGGACCGAGGATTGAACTCCGGTCGCCAGCATAGAAGTTTGACACCTTACCCCTAGACCGCCAGGTCACCTTTCTTCCAGTTAATAAAACACATCGTTAATCTATCTTAACACAGTTGTCCCAGTTGAGCATACTAATTTAAATTCTCATAGTCAACATGTCATTTTAATGTTGCCTTTACACCCCTCTAGGCGTCTTTAGCTTTAGTTGAGTAGTGGTTATATGCATGTGCTGGAATTCAATTATTATATAGAGAGAAGAAACTAAAAAATCATGTGTCTCGACAATTTTTAACTGTATTGGTATATCTCAATGTTATCTCACTGAAATATAACTTAGTTCATATATATATTTATATGGTGAATGGATAATTTGGAAACTGTCTCTGGAAAACCTGGAAAAGTCAGAACATTTTCAAATATATTGGCTGGATACTCTGTTTTACAAACAAACCAGATGGAACAGACTAGCCTCTTACAATGGGAAAACTACTACATTCTTATTGATAGCTTATATTCTAATGGAAATAAATGCACAAATAAAAAAAAATACAGAATTGATGGTTTTTGACTATGTCATTAGAACTATGCAAGGTACAAAATGCCCAAAACTAAAATAAACTTTACAGTAACATAAAATAGTTTGATATACTTTGAACAAGTTTTCAAAGATTCAACAAACATGGTAATTGTTCCAGAGTCTAACAGGTGTGCCGCTCGATAAAGGAAAGTTATTAGAAATTAGAATAGTGTGACAATGACATCATTTAACTGGACTCTTGTATCATCACATAAAAAATAAAAGTATTTTATTTTTGGTATATTGATTCTAATTATTACTTACCATTTTCCATATGTAAAGAATTAGTTGAATACAAATACTTATTTTAGGGTGAAAGGTGTAGAGGATGAAAATAAGGTTTAACAAAATGTGAGAAACTTATATTGTAATGAAAATTTAACTACAATTAATAAAAACAAATTAGGCTGACAAATTGCACAAAACTAGGGCACTAATTACTAACCTAAACAAATATAAGGTAGATGCATATTAATCCTCTTCTTTATAAAGTAGGACAAGCATCTAAAACCAATCAAACATGGCTACAAGGTTTGCTTTATTTCTAACTCAAACACTGAACACATGTTTTTTACAATTTCATTTACACAGAAGGGTCAAATTTTGACAGTAAAACCTTATGTTTATTCTGTACAGGCTAGATATTAGTGAAGTGAGAAGGTTTATTTAAATAATTAGGTATGCCTTTGTTGCAAAGATCTCTTGATGTTGAAAACCAATAACAAACTGAAAAGCACCAGACTCTATTTTACCACCAGGTTGCAGCGATATTGTTGAACTCTGCCAATAACCCAAGTAAAGCGACCGCAAAGAAATTGTACAGCAAATGTATTTCAAGGAATGCACTATTTTTAAGAATACAGTAATATTATGAAAGAGGTTGAATATTCTTATCAACAAAGAAAATCAAAATATGTAATAAATAACTGATTAACTTAAGGATTACTTGGTATATTTCACATCATTTATGATTTAGCAATCATAAATAGCTTTCATTTATGGAAATATAATGAAAAAGGCTCAGATGACATTTCATCTTCGGTTGGCATATTAATTAAATATGAATGAGCATTTATTCCAAAAGAGGTGTGGTGCATTATTATTATTATTACTATTACTCTCCAAAGGTCACATATGAGATGTCATAGTGTACCCAATGAAGTATGACTGACTAGTGTTGGTAATCACTCTTTCAGAAAGGGGTGGGCTGGATAATTTGTAAAATGTCTAGTTCTAGAACAAAAGAGAAACTAATAAATTAGGTAGGCCTATATTCTCTGCCTGAGGCATTATACTCTGTACTTCCATGTTTTTAAAGATCAATGGGAAGTAAATAAAACTTGTTAAACAATTAATAATGATAAACAAGTGATTTCAGTATTTGTGTGTATCATTCATTTAAAAATGTAATCATTGAACTCTCAAGACTTGTTTTGGTGGCTGCACAGTCTAAAGTGTTACTCTCCCAATTGACTAGACTCTTGATGGCAGGAAGATTGGGGTTCGAATTCTGTTCAGGTGTACTAAAGGTGGTATTTCCAAAATGGTTCTCCACTCTACCTCAACACAAATGGGGGTACATTTACTCTTAATACATAAAACCATTGGCGTAACTAGTACATACACTAATGAATATATTATGTAATGTTTTATCATGTATAATAATTCATATTTCTATTATTAATTAATATTATTATTAGGTTTTAGTTAAATTCATTTTAATTTGTAATAAGCAGAAATATGAAATTAGTATTTATTACAAGGGATGTACTTTGTAGAATGACATTTGATTGATTGACACACTTCTTAAGTTGATTAAACAATATAAGTTATGAATATAAGGGATTAGTTTATTAAAGAGAGCTTGTTAGATCAAGAAAAATAATTTAAATAATAAGTCAATTAACAATATGAATTGATGGAGATAACAAAGAATTAATTATTCAAAGAGCGAAAAAAATTGTTAACTCGGAAATTAAATCACTTAAAAATACATAACCATCTACCTAAGAATCACCTCAGAAATTGTTGAAGAGCAAATTGATTTTATAAATAGGTAAAACTCTAGTTGAGCAAGATCCTACAAAACAATAAAAAATATTATGGAGAATTTACTGAAAACTAGAAAAGTGTAAATAGTCATTGACTGGAATGGAGCCGTTAATACAAGATTGAGGAACTAAACTAACTAATTACATGAATGATCAAGTTAATACAATCTAAGAAAAAGTTGGCAGGGACTATTTACACAGTTACAAACAATTAATAGGATTACTAAAAAGTGATTGATAGTAAGTTAGCAATTTGACAGGTACTTACTTTGTGAAACATTCACATATGAGAATTGCAGATGAGATAATAACATATCAAACACATTAAAATTGATTTACAAATGAAACATATTAAGATTAAAATATATTTAATAACATAGTCCACAAGGTTAAAATAAATGATTATAGTAGTATTTAGAACTTGTTATCTGGGTCAAGAGGTTAAAAAGCTTGTGTTAACAGTAGAGAGAATTAATTACAGAATTATTGTAGTAACAGATGTGTCATCCAGATCAATCAATATAGTTATGATATGTCGGATAATATAAGTTGTTTATATATAAGACGTGTGGACGAACATTGTTGCTTTCTGAGGTGATTCTTAGGTAGATGGTTGTGTATTTTTAAGTGATTTAATTCCTGAGTTAACAATTTTTTTCGCTCTTTGAATAATTAATTTTTTGTTATCTCTCATCAATTCATATTGTTAATTGACTTATTATTTAAATTCTTTTTCTTGATCTAACAATTTTCTTTTAAAAACTAATCCCTTATATTCATTCATATTGTTTAATTGACTTAAGTGTATCAATCAATCAATCAATTGTCGTTCTACCAAGTACATTCCTTGTAATACTATTATTATTATTGTTGTTAAATTTAGTTTTATTCCTTATTGCACGAGTTAGACTGTAATCACAATTTTACTGTTTTTGTTTATTTTTATAATAGATAAAAACAGATCAACACAGGTCTCTAATCAGCAAGACATCAAAGTCAAAACTACTTAAAGACAATTCTGAGTGTGATTCCAACATTAAATGTGTTGGGGAAGTGCAAGAGTTACATTTACATGTTGAATTTGAAGCAAAGAATAGCAAAGAGAATGCAAGAAAAAAGAGATATTTTAAATCAAATGAAAAGGTACGTCAAAAATGTAAAGCAAAAGATTGCGCTAGATATCCTAGGTCAGGTGGTTATTGTGTGGCACATGGAGGTACAAGGACAAAATGTAAATTTGAACATTGTTCTAAATATGCTATGAATGGAGGTTACTGTATAGCTCATGGTGGAACTAGAACCAAATGCAAAGCAGAAAATTGTTCTAAGAATGCTCTGACAGGTGGACATTGTCTAAAACATGGAGGTACTAAACCAAAATGTAAATCACAAGATTGTCTAAAGGTAGCTCGTCCATGGGGATATTGTATTGAACATGGAGGTTCACATCCCAAATGTAAAGAAGAAAATTGCTTTAGCTATCCCAAGTCAGGCGGATATTGTATATTACATGGAGGCGTTGGAAATAGATGTAAGGCAGAAAATTGTTGTAAAAATTCTCTTCCAGGAGGGTATTGTATGGCACATGGGGGCAGTCAGCCTAAATGTAAATCAGAAAATTGTTTCAAATATCCTAGATCAGGTGGCTATTGTTTGTCACATGGAGGAACTAGAACAAAATGTAAAGCTGAGAATTGTATTAAGAATGCTTGGTCGAGAGGATATTGTGTATCACACAGAGAGATTACCAAACTTAAAAGCTAAAAGTTAATAAGTAGGCATATAATTATGTTTTTCAAGGTGAACATTGTAAACTACTCGGAGAGTTATATCAAAATTGTAAAGTGAATTTATAATTAGATTCAAATTTAAAGTAAAATCGAGACTAATTTAAATAAAACATTCTAAAATGTATATGATGGATTATTTATTGAAATTTTTATAATTTGTCAAATATCCTGGAGTGACATAGAACAGCATAAAAAAAGTATTTATTTTTACAAAACAAATTACTACTATTAAAAAATAATGAAGTGTAGTACAGAAAGATAAATAAATATTCAATAAACAAAGTTTATTAATTAGTCAAATACATATAGCACCCCTTCACTAAATATCCCAAGTTAAATTCCTATTCTATGTGAATACAGTATTAATTTCAATATTTAATTAATTATGTATCATAAATTAATGAATTATTTAATTTAATTAGTTTTTGTAATTAATTATATATATTTCATACTAACTTTTGTTTTTAGAGTAAAACAAACTTATTTATAGATCTGACTTCATACTTACAGCTAAAGTCAATTGCTGGTCGATTCACTTAGTTTAGATATTACTGCAAAAGTCAGTACTAAAATGGATTTCTCTAGATCAGTGATTGATCTTGCATCCATCCACTATTTCAAATTGTGAACTTAGGGCTAAGATGATAAAGCTAATTCAAATTACAACAATTCCAAGATTCATAGAGATTAACGGGGAAGAACTGTTGTCATTTGAATGACCTTAATAGTTTTGACCTTTAATGAAGATGGTTGAGGTATGTGCAGACGTCTTACGTTACTTTAAGGATTTTGGGCCACAAAACTGGTAAGTAAATACAATATGGGGTTTAGAATTTTAGTAATTATATTTCTACAATAAAAGTGGACACTTTATTCCTCTTTCGTTGATGAAAATCGATTTTGTATTCATACCATGTATCATTGAAAGTATTTGCATGGCATGATTTAGCGCTGTCGCAACAATGTAGGTTAGTAAAATAAAAATATATATAGAAAAATTGTGTTAAAAATATATTTATAAATGTGAAATAACATCACAAAATATTTATCTCCTTAACTTAATTAAAACACATGGTAGGTTCAAGGAATTTACCAAGGGAAAACCATAACTTCCCTTATCACCTAGACATGTCATTTTGTTTGTTTTTGAACACATCAGAGTCGCATGTTCTAGGAGCATTTTGTTTTTTACAGAGCATAATTTCATAGGCACTTGTAGCTAGAACTGTCAGTAGTTGTTGCTAGTGCTCCAAATCCTTAGAACCATGACACTATCATCTAGGAAAGTAGTACCCGACACTCCAGCAGTAGTGGCCAGTTCTTCAAACTATTATTTTATAGTTCTTGAAGTTTATGAAGGCCACCTGGGACCTTTAGCAGTGGTATTCACTGTTTCAGACAAGAGTCTTAGTACTCTAAAAAAAAATATATATATAATAATATAATTGATACTTTCACCAGGTGTAGCCTGTGTGGTTTTCTAGAAACTTAGTGCTATTGTAGCATAACAGGAGAACCTGGCACTTCGGACCAGTTTCATAGTTAGACAGTATGCCTCAAGTGCAGTGTTATACTAAAGACATGTTTATACCTACCTAGACCAGAATGGAATGGACTAATTTCGTAAATGAAACTGGCCTGTTCTATTTGATCCTAGGTACGTATCGTCTTATGTTTGGATAGTGGAAAACTATGTTGGAAAAAACCCACGGTACACCCAATTGAGATTTGAACCTTGATCTCCTGGTCATTGGCAGTCTAGTCTCGCGTTAGAACACGTGACCACCGAAGCGGGTTGCTTCAGTAATAATTTTGGAGGGAAAACGTGTTGCTACTGGTGCCGATTGGTGATACCGAAACACTGAATGTCTCACCATAGTTCGTAAAGACCAATTCACACCGCAATAAACAGTTAAAGCTTCAAGAAGATCATCACAATGGGAAACTTATTCTGGAGATTTTACAGTTTTTTTCAAGTCTTCCACTCCACGGAAGTACATATTAATTTATTTACACTATGGTAAGCGTTGGATCTTTTATGAAATTTCCTAATATTTTTATGCTTTTTATACCAGACTTTGTTTTAATTAGTTTTTATAATCATATTATTATACGTTCTAGCCACATCCATTAATAATGATAAAGTAAACATTGTTGAGCTCAAATCTAACTATTTCAAGTGAACTTGTGATATCCTCCAATTATCACCGAATTAAGAACTAATTACTATTAAAAAATACCTCCACGATGGATTTTAGCTTATGCGTCTCTGTATTAAATAGGACTTTAATTATAAAACTATTCTACCCACGTATAATGATAGAGCAAAGCTTTTCTATATAGATACGTATTCCTTTATACATGAAATACAAACAGAAGATTTTTATAATTACATGTTAAACTCATTGAAAAACTATGACACGTCAGAATATTCTGAAGACGAAGTAAATTGACAATACTTATTTGAGTTAGTGAGTTTAGGTTAAAAAAACCCATGTGTATTCAAAATTAACTGGGTTGAAAAAAAAGGAAAAATTAAAGGAATTAAAAAATCAGTTATTGCAAAATGTAATTACTTTTTAAGACTTAATTCACTCTATTGAGGGCTCTAATGTCCAGTCTACCCTTTGGTCACTATACTATTTGCAAACCATCCAAAAGTCACGAAGGAGATTAATTTCTATGTGCTTCTCAAAACTATGCCTTTTATTAAAATTATATATCAAATACAATCCATTTCTAATCCCTGAATGCTTATAAAAACAGTATTATACATGTGTCCCTGGCACTCAGTAAAAAGTTTTAAACCTTTAGTAATAAATCTTTGTCAATATATCTTTTTTTAAATAAGATATAGTCTTAAATATTTAACCTACTGTTTTATGGATGGAAGGTAAATGCTGCGTTAAGAATTGAGTATAATAATAAAAAAGAAAAATTTACCAATTTCTAAAATGTTGTATTAATAGACACCACCAATGATTTAATATGCATATAAATTTATCATCACGTGAAGGAAACATAAAATTACTATGTGGCTGTAAAAGGATAAAAATGTATCCCCATGAGTTATCTTGGAATTATACCGGAAAATAATATTGTTAATATTATTTTATCACTAAGCAGGGGCACCGGAAACTTTTTGTCCAGAAGGACGCAACATTATGTTATGTCCCAGTTAAGATAGGTTGAGTTAAAAACACGAGTCATACTTTAAGGGGGCCAAATTGACATTATGTCCATGTTAAGCTAGGTTGGATAAAAACAAAAAAGGGGTAGGTAATGAACAGGAGAACATCATATATAAAGAATAATTAAACACAGTTATGCTGTAGAATATATTAGTTTGAACAAAATACCATTTATGGTTTGTTAAATTTTTCAAAGAGTTTGATTAAGTTTAAGATAAAAATATGAAATTTGTAAATTTGGGTAACAGTGAGGACACATAAAAGTGATGTGCAGCCAGTGTGCAGGCCATGGTTACAGCAATAGCACTTCTATCATTGAAGAGAGTGAGGACACCGACGAGGAAGCTGCCCTACCATCTATAAACCTTAAAGATGACCACACTTCAAATGTACATTAACCACCAACACGGCGTCGGCGAAATACTAGAAATTATATGGTGATGGTGAATTTCTTCTATACAATGTCATGTTGATAGAAATATTTTATTTTTTGGTGAAAATAAACTTTACAGTTCATATGAAGGCAGCTCACCCAAGAAGTGTTCACTGTGAAAAAATACTATAAAGAAATACTTCGAAATTTGGTGTTAGATGAGGCTCAAATCATTAATAGCACAGTTCACATACCAGAACAAAAGTATTATAGTAAAATAATAATAATAAATTACAGTATTACTTCGTGACCACTCCTTCCGTTGACAGATTATAATTGTGAATAATACATTATTTCACTCTTACATATAAATTAAGATTTGCAAACAATACTAGTTGCAGTTTAATCATGAAAATTGCATGGTTCGAACAACACAATGAATTAAAATAATAATTTAAATCATTTACTGTCATTTAAACATAATTTTATGAATAAAGCCTATGACTCCCCTCCACCCCCTCTTTTTTGAAGACATTATTTTTGTATCTGTACAAACACAAGCGATTATTCATGGTCTATGTAAAAGAATGTGCAGTAGGATTCTAAATTATACTCAAACTCAGCTATATTCATAAATTAAAGCCACTATGATAGACAGCTGCTATCCAACTTAAAGAACGTGAGGGGGTCAGTAGAGTGGACAAACCTAAACAAGTGTCGTAAGTATAAACATATCACTGTCATTCGCATGAAAATATGCGTTTTTTGAATGTGTTCAGTGTTCGTAGTCTTGGGCAGGCACATCAGCTCATTCGAAATATTGATTAACAAAAAGTGTTAAACTTGCCTTTTCATCACCACATAATTTCGAAGGTTATCTATAAGTACTTTTATCAAAGGTGAAAACATGGACAATAATATTATTTTTCAACATTATAATTTGAGTATAAGATCTGTGTTACGTAATACTTTGATGTACCCCAACCTCCCCCCCCCCATGTGACACCATGTATACATTAGAGCNCTTGTACTTGGTTAAAATGATCCCAGGTGTAAATAAAAACTACATTCACCGTGGCTTGTGGGACTAAAGACAAGTTATTTTTATGCTTGTGTGTGCGTTAAGGGGCCCACAGACTATAAACTTGGTCGTCAATCTTGTTGTCAACATGCCATGCTGAAGACGATGCTGACCGTCTGTGGGCAGGTTGGTGGTTGATATTTCATGTTGAAACCAATGTTGAGGTAAGATCAAGTCAGTTTGATATTTCGTGGGTGGAGCCTGATGTTGGTGACGGTGTTGTAGCGTTTGTGGGGCAGTTAACAACAAGGTTGGCAACATCAGTTGTATGCTTTTAACGCGACAGAACAATCAAATAGATGTTTGAAATTGAACGGTGTACTCTTGCTAGTTTTATTTATTTTATTATTGTTTGTGCGTTTACTCACTGAATATGGCCAGTATTCCTAATATTCAAAGTTGGGTGAATTTTTTTGAAACTTTAAAGAACTGCCTGAGTTGTGGAAAGTCAAGCCGGAAATTTTCAAAGATCGGAACAAAAAGAACAAAGCATGGGCCAAACTTTTAGATGTATACAAACAAATTGATCCAATTGCTAATGTTGACAGTCTTAAGAAAATACTAACAAATATTAGAACATGTTACTGGAGGGAACTGAAAAAAGTTGAACAGAGCCAACGGTCTGGAGCCGGAGCCGAAGAGGAATATGTGCCAAGCTTATGGTATTTCGAATCATTATATTTTCTACGTGACCAGGAAGTTCAAATTCCTGGAATATCAACAATTGACCTTGAACAGGATGAAGTTAAAAACGATCAAGAACAGTTAACAACGTATGTACAGTTATTTTTTCAACACAAATGCTTTCATTTAACTTGCCTTGAACGTCTGCTAAGATTTTATTTTGAAAACAATATTTCATTTAGAAGCACAATGAATCTCAATTTGCCCCTAAATACCTACTTGTAATTGTTCTAGGAAGGTAATGACCACGCGCCTGGTGCTCCTACTTCCTGCTCTTGCTCACTTAAGAGGAAGAAATCCGTGGCAAATCATATGGTAGAAAAAAACAACCTATTGAAGGAAGCACTATGGCGACTCACCAACAAAGAGACAAATAATAAGACTGACGCAGGTATTTTAGCTGAAATTTGGGCTGCTTTCTACACGAAACTGTCTCCAACTCGGCAGATTTATGCCAAAAAGGCCATAGAGGAAATTCTAGTCTCGGGACAACTGGAATTACTTTCCCTCAACACCGTCAATAGCAATTCTTCCAATACTACCGCCCCTTCTTCTGGTCCCTCAACTCCATCACCATCGTACCATTCTTCCCTCCAGGCGTCAAGATCCTCTACCCCTATTTTCTAACAATCCCATTCCTACCCAACATACGAAAATGTCGTAATGCCTGCTCAAGCTGAACTAGTAATTTACAGCAATATGCAACAATTACTGACAGACAATACCTTTTCATAAATGTGTTTGATTGGATATTATTTATTTGACAAGTATAAGAATATAAGAATGATTTATTTTATTACTAATTTTTTTTCACTGAAATAACATTTATCATTTTTACTAACAATGTGACTGTATAGTTATTAATTGTATACAAATGTGTTTTTTAGTTTAAATTATTTAAAAAAATGTTTTAGGAAAATTACGCGTTATTATCTATATACCGATTTTACCAAGGTACTGCTCCTACTCCATTAAAATAAGTAATACATTTTTCCCTTGTCTCTTTTGCATCGGAAGCAGGATTTATTGAGGTAGCTGGTTCAAGTTCACACAATTGTTGGGGGTCAGTTCTCCAGAGTTCTAACTGGATTTCACAAGTATTTGTATTTTAAACGTCTACACTTCCTCGCAAGTAAATAGAATAATTATTTCTTCTCAAAAAATTATGTAAATAACAGGTGGTCAGGGTAATTATGGCTGCCTTTTCAGGACTCAAATTTATAACATTCAAGAGAAGCCGAAATACTGAGGCAAGTATGCCAAAAACATTCTCAACAATTCGCCTTGATAGTCTGTAGTTGAACATTAATTCATCGTTTGAAAGGTTATCGCCACTATAAGGTGTCATGAGGTTTCTTTGCAAAGGGAACACATCATCACCAACAAATACGAATGGCATTTGCCCTGGAAAATCATTAGAAAGGTGGCCAGATTAAGGAATTTTGAGTTTGTTGCTTTTAAACTTGTCATAAAATGTGCTGTTAGATAGCACTCCACCACCTGAGGCACGACCATTAGCACGGGTTTCAGCCACTAATAGCTCATAGTTCGCATAAATTAAGGCAAGTAAAACTATGCTAAACTTATTTTTATAATTAAATTAGTAATATCCGGTACTAGCAGGTTTTATAATTTCCACGTGTTTTCCACCGATAGCACCAATGCAGTTTGGAAAGTTCCGTCCCCTTTCAAACTCTTCCGAAATTGTCACCCATTCTCGTTCTGTTTTCGGTACCTGAAATCAATATACACAAGTTAAACATATTGACTTGAAAACCATATCAGAATTGTGGTAGGCACCTACCTGAATATATTCCTTCAATACTTTGTTTATGACACTGCAAGTTTCGATGATAATGATCCCAAGACTTTGTGGCGGTATAGCGGTAAGACATTTTCAATCCTCGAAACTCTGCCCACTTGCTAAAAACCGCAGGGTTGCGAATAGCCGTTCATTAGCAATAATAGAAATTCTCATATATGTTTCTTTCTTTTCAATAAATGGTCGCACTTTATTAAACTATTCATGGCAGGTTTTACTGTCCATTCTTAGAAAGTTTTTATAATCGTCAGGTGCAGTGACACGTAGTTCACTCATTAAACTGGAATGAGAAAACTGGGCACGGTTTTGATACCACTCCCTTGTCCAAACTTTCGTCTTTTTAGAAGGACGCACCTCATCTTCACACAACTCATTTAAGACTACACACAGTAAAAATCATCATTGATTTTTTTTAAATGCTAAACGCTCTACTAAAATCAAAGCATTAAAGAATATTAAACAAAAAATCCAACAGAAAGAGTAAAAATTCACCCACGGACTTGTTGATTCAATGGACACATACTCGGAAATTATGTTTACAACTTGGTTGTCATCATCTCATTTCGTCTGTGGCAACAACCGACAACAAGGTTGCCAACAAGGCAACCAAGTTGATCGTCTATGGACCCCTTTAATCATAATGGAATAACCTCGGGATTATAAATGACCCACTGGCTTGATACATTAAAGAAAATAATTTGTATTTCCATACCAAGGTAGTGTTTGAAATAATTTAAAAATATGATTTATTCATATAGCTCTTTGAGCTTATTTAGAAGATAAGAATGAAGAGCTATACCCATATCTCAAACAATCACATGAAAGACTCACCTGTTTGTTTTGAATTATTAATTTCTTGAACGAGATTATTTTTATTTATATGACAGACATGACATACTACGAGTCAATCTTTTAATAGCGGCTACATTAAGGGGTCCAAGAATATGTTGCTGACTAATAAGTTTCATTTTTTGATTTTTTTAAAATAATGTTGTTGGTACTGTACATAGTTTGTTCTTTATGAATCTGAATATTGTAACCTACGTAGTATGTATTGTAAAAATCCAACTACTACACTGTACAGTATTGTATGCAGTATATTAATGACTAATTAATGTATAAATAAATACTTTACATATCTTACGGTGCAGTTTTCATAGCACTATAATCAAAACGATACGCAAATAAAATGAAATTGTTACAATAGGCCTACTGAACTAATAAATCTATCCAATTGACTTATAGTAGAGAAAATAAAGTGCGTGATTAAACTAAAACTGTTGTAAGATATTAAAACATACTTTCTTCACTTCATAACAGTAAGGAAGTTTTGTTTATAGAAATAAAGTTTTTATTTAACGCAATATAAACTAAAAATGTTTCATCCATGTGCTCAAAACATTCCTAATTATTTCATTAATCGTCCTATGTTTTAAATAACCAACATTTTTGTGTACTTTTATGTTATTTTTAGGATGCATTTCCTTATTTAAATATTTTAAAGTACTTTTGAATTTAGTGTGTTGTGTAATTAAAATGGCTTCTCTATTAGGGTTAAGTGGGAACCCTAAAAACTGCAAACAAGACAGAAATTTCTAACATCCATACCAGGGATGGGAACCTGCGGCCTTTGGGCCACATGTGACCTTTTCAGGTGTTCAGTATTCTGTCAATTATGTCTCTTCATCGTTTATAAATGATACCTGCTCTAACACAAATTAATTGTATTCCAACAATATGATAAAACTAAGCGTTTTGTTAACTGTTGAGTTGTTTAGTTTGTAGAACTCCATTTTGAGGGATTTTCTATTAGGAGATTTTGTTAAAGTTTAGTATAATAAGTCTTACGTACTAACTTAAATGTGTTAATATTTAATTATGCAGAGTAGGCATATAACATTATTAAATATTACAGAATGAAATAGGCTACTTTGTGACCTCACTGACTCCATGGTGTAATGATACTGATTTGGACCCCTATCATACATGTAAAAAGTCATGGATGAAGTCCATTTTTCTTTAAACTATAGTATGTAAAATAATACTTTATCCATGAAGAACACGCGCTTTTCAGAACTGATGTCAATAGATTGTAACGATGTTACACGAAAGAAGAACCACAAAACTCTATAATGGTCAGTAATATGAGGCCATACTCACCACTCGCCTTGCTAAACGCGGCACTCTGGAGCACACAAACAAACACA
>CABEEJ010009209.1:0-11782 GCA_901482245.1 Timema douglasi
TCTTTTAGATATTGCTCATCATTAACACCAGTGTAATTAATAAAAATATTAATTAAACTCACTAAGTGTGCTTTATGCAGAAATGCTGAACTAATAGAGTGGAGGGAAAGGGGGGAGGGAGGAGGGATGTTAAGTATTTAAAGCATTATCTCTACACGATGTCGAATATGAGTATTTTTTAATTACGGTTATAGCCTCATCTCCAATCTGGAGAGTGCGGTAAGCTTACTCCTACACAAACTGGAGGCGCACTCGATCTTCCGGCTGCCTGACCGCCTTCACAGGCTCTTGAACCTTGGATTGAATGTCCCTCGCCACCTTTGAGTAGTCCTCCACATCATACAAGATTATGTGAGGATTCTTTCTCTTGTTTTTTTTAGGTGGCCCAGAACCACTAGTACCAGACTGGGGTGAGGGACGTCTTGCGTTGCTAGTTGCTACCTTTAAGTTTCCGCCGTTTCCCACCTTTACCCAATCCTTGGACACCTTGGCCCGGGTCACCGTTGATCTCACTCTCATCACCAGAGCTACCGCCTAAATGGTTAGAGTTTCCCCCCGTTAGCTTCCTGGTGTTGCCGGCCTTACCCCTTCGGCGGATTCTTACGGTCTGAACAAACTAATCATCGGACCCATGGCTCATATCATCCCGCGTCAACGGGAGGTCTGGTCCTGAAGACAGTACCTCCACGTCCAAGGAATCGCACGAGATGTCGACACGCGTGAAGGGCGTAACACGGTCTTCCAAGTCTGAAGAAAACTACCCAGGCGTTTCTTACCTACTGTCACCCCTTGGCGGGAATGGTCAGAGTTGACACGGGTTTTTGAGGCCCTTGCGATCACGCTTGTGTCATTACCGCTTCAGCGGTCCTTACTGGTGACAGGCGTCTGGGCTACTCCTGGTCAGGGCTTCCGTTGGCACCATTAGGTTTCCACTCATCGTGCTGGCGGGAGATTTTGCCATCCCTCCCGGGTAGTCGGAGGGGCCCCGTTAGACTCGCACGCATCGGCATTGCTGCTGACGCTTTGTAGGGAGCACTTACCAACGAGACGAGGCCTGAGGATGCAATACCGGATGTCCCTGCGGATCCGTCAGTGGTACGCACATTCGGTATTTGAAGCCCCCTTTCTGACTTCAACCTGACCATTTGCGCCCAACTCCTCGGTAGTTGGGGAGGTCACGCTGGCCATCGTGTTGGCCCTGGAAAGGGCCGGATCGTTACTCGCCCCAAGAAGGGCCAGTGACTCCTGGTGGCAGCCACCAGTGTCACGCCAACCTCCGGTAGTTAGAATGTTCCCGCTGGCTTCGCCAGTTTTGCTGCTTGTTGTGTCCACCTCCCTGGTAATTTTGGAGGTCACGCCAGACCCGTTGATCCCTCGAGACGGCATCCTTCTGTCCCCACGAACGGAAACCTTCGGCTCCCCCTGCCAAGAATGGCTACACAAGCTTGCTGCTGACGGTGGATCCCTCGATGCTCGCCGCCAACTTCTTATTTCTCGGGGCCGGTCGCTTCCCGGGCCCGGGATTCTTCAACACCTCATCCAACGGTCTTCTCCCGACCCAGACGCCGACTTTTGTCTTCATCTTTACCGTGAGTTCCATTTCAGGACGTAGATTAGCACACGCTCAGAACGCTTCAAAGCTAGGAACACGTTAGGGAGGCAGGATGACACCTTGAACTTCCACACCCTTTGAGCGAGGAACTACCGTAGTAAATACCCTCGTCACTAAAGCCTCTGAGAACATAAACTGGAGTGGTCATGGAAAGAGTGGGTGGTTGGTTCAGTCTGTGCAAGGGTGTAGGAAAGATACAAGTGCCGACTGAACGGTGATGCACTACAACATGAGGCAATAAGTAAAATTTTAAACAAAACAATTAAGTGTTATTTTCAAGCTTGTTAACAAACCCATCATCCAATGATGCCGTTCCTCATCACCATAAACCACAGGAAATAGTGAACGTTTTCTTGTATAACTGCAGTGAAGCCAGGTTGTCAGGCAAATATCCTGTAATGAGTTTAAACTTGGGTTGCCGTGACTGACCGCCTCAAGGCCACAAGGCGACACCTTATATATTAATGTTTTAGTAGGTCCACTTCGTGGCTCGTGTTGATGTGATTATGGTTTTACTAATTTTATCATTAAAATAAGGAAATAATGTATCATCTTTTTAACTCAATTATGTTTTTCATTATTTAATGAAAATATATGTGAAAATTGGCATGATATTCAACATTTTTTTTCTCCTTAATTGTCTTTAATTTGCAGGGGGTAGTGGTGCCCAAGAGCCCTCCGTAACGTGCTGCCACTAGAATAGTGAATCACAATGTAATTTCCTGTTGAATTGTGTTTACAGATGATGCCAGAACAAGAACAATCTACCTCATCAATGAAAATCTTAGAAAAAATGAAAAAATATAAATCAAAAAATTGTACAAAATATGCTCAGTCAAGAGAATTTTGTGTTGCACATGGAAAGGGAAGTAAATGTAAATCAGAAAGTTGTACAAAGTATGCTCAGTCAAGAGGATACTGTAACAGGCATGGAGGGGGAAGAAAATGTAAATCAGACAATTGTAATAAGAATGCCCTGTCTGGGGGTTATTGTAATGGACATGGAGGGGGAAAGAAATGTAAATTAGAAAATTGTGCTAAGCTATCTAAATTAGGAGGATTTTGTACCAGACATGGAGGGAAAAGAAGATGTAAATTAGAAAATTGTATTAAACAGGTTTTTTCAGGGGGGTTTTGTTTTGCACATGGAGAGGTAACAAAATGTAAATCCGATAATTGTACTAACAGAGCTTATAAAAGGGGATATTGTAAGCTACATGGTGGAATGACTAAGTGTAAATCAGAAATGTGTACTAATTTTGTTCAGTTACGCGGATATTGTAGGAGGCATGGAGGGGGAAAGAAATGCAATTCAGAAAATTGTACTAAACTTGTGTATTCAGGGGGATATTGTTGGACTCATGGAGAGGTTTTAAAATGTAAATCAGAATATTGTACTAAAAATGCCCAGTCTGGAGGATATTGTAATGGACATGGAGGAGGTAAGAAATGTAAATTAGAAAAATGTACTAAGCTTGCTAAACTAGGAGGATATTGTGTCAGGCATGGAGAGTCAAAAAGTAAATCATAAAAATATTCTAAACATCCTTGTTTTGAGGGGGCTATTGTGTTTCAAATAGACAGTGAATTAACCCTTTCCAGGCCACATAAAATTGGATCAAAAAATTATTTGTCATAGCTATGATCTAAATAGAAATTAAAATAAACTGTTAAAAATGTCTTATTACACAATTATATAATATAAAAAATAGCATGATTCAAATTGGAATCATTAGGCAGTGGGCAATTTTTGTTAGTAATTACTTTTTTTCTTTCATGTTAAATCCAAATAGCTCTAAAACAATAAACTCAAATATAGTTAAAAACTAATCTACAATTATGTTATAAAATATTGTGTTGACTAATGACATAACTAAATGATCATACACAGAATATTACTTAAAAAGGGGTGACCTGGTGGTCTAGGGGTAAGGTGTCGGACTTATGTGCTGCGGGTCCGGGGTTCAATCCTCTGTCCCGGCACAGACTTATCTGATTATCAAACCCTTCCTTCACCTCTGACAAGACATCTTGTGAATATGGGGAATGCCAGGCCTCCACCGTGGTTCGGATTCCACGAAAACTGTAGGTCCTCCATTTCATCTCACAATCACCCTACCATTACACATTAGTGTAAGTGCGTATAACCCGAACGGGTAATAAGACCCGGTGCTAATAATAATAATATTTAAAAAGCCTAGTTATAAAATTATAAATAATACATAATACAATTACTTTTACAAAGATTTTTTTATAAAAAACGTTAAAACAAACACATAAAATGAAATGATTTTTTTTTGCAATGTTAGCTATCAAAATTATTTAATCATTGTTGATTTTGGCCGAGTTTTAAAGAATTGAAAAAAATAGCAAGATAGCTTTATCTTGATCCCGGCTAGGTGATAAACTTATTATTTCACATGAAACAATTTTTGTCTTTTATCAAGCACAATGTCATTTTACATTTTATACATTTCAGTCTAGAATATGAATTTTTGCTAAGTTTCATCTTTGTTTCTATAAATGTAGAAAGGCCAATGACGTATACTATCAAATCTCACATCACCGACTGGTTTGGGTTCAAGGGCCGCTATTTTTGTTAGAATTGGAGAAGAATATATTGATGGTCTTCCCTTCTTCCGTTCAACCACTTTTACAGCCTTGATAAGTCCATGTGCAATTTCTGAACGGAAAATAAGCAGTGACTTGTAGTGGGTATACCCTCTTTGGCTGTTTTGTCACCGATAAAAAAAAGTATGCATTGGCTATGCATATATCAAGCAAATGAAAAACAATGCGAAAATAGTAAAGATTTATTCCATAATTTTACCTGTAGAATACTATTAACTTGCCATTCAAGTCCACTCCACCCATGAAGCAATTGTATTCCTTCACAATGGCAGGATGTGGTACATCTATGTATTTCTTATCTGCGACAGACCACCTCCTCATGGTTTCAAAAGTATTGATTACTTTGTATGCTGAAGTTAGATGGACGGCTTTATTGTCATACCATTTCAGAGTGATCACATTATTTTCTACTTCTCTTTGATAGTCATTATAACCTAGTCCTTTTTTTCTTTAGCTCTGTCAGTTTTCAATAAGCTCCTGGCATTCTATCAGCCCGTACTGTCCCCAAAGCCAGAATCCCACAATCCTCCGTAGAACATATGAGGTTGTATGACGTAAACCAATTATCCACAAAGATTTTATAGTTCTTATCTTTAGGAATACTTTCAACAAGTCGCATGACAATATCTCCACTTATGCCAAGAACAGATTTATTCTGCACAGTTTCTTTATCAACAAAAGTTTCAAAATCGTATATAATACCTCTAGAACCAGCATGGGGAAATACTTTTATCCCCCATTTATGTGGTTTATTTTTGTTGTACTGTTTAAGAGAACTTCATCCTTTTAATGGGATAATTACTTCGTCAAACGAATTGTGCTCTTCAGCTTCAAGCTCTTAAAAGCTAGATCTGATTGAGTCATTAAATGGGCGAACCTTGAACAACATATCATATCCGGAGTTATCACGAGCCCTCTTATTGCTATTGTAATTTACATGAATGTAGTTGTGAAGTTTGTCAAACTGATTTCGAGACATGACATCGGCAATTGGCGCAAATCTAGCTGTGTCTGCCCAATACATTCTATAAATTGGCATCACTACAATTCCTGCTAGAATAGGTATAACTATGTATTATTCCATTTAATTTACAGTTGTGTTTAGTGATGAACCAGTTTTTTTTCAACACAATACAAATTTGATTGATTAACCAAATTTGTGAAAACTTAATCTTTTACTATTTGTTTTAAATATTGAAAGGGTGTCAATTCTTCATCAGGATGATCAGAAAACTCCAATTCATAATGTGAATTTACTAGTTCTAGGTCTTTAACATGCCAGCGTAAAATATTCCTACGCTGTGCTTGAATAGCTTGTGAATCATTATCAAAGATTGCTGATGTTTCAAGGCCCAAAGCCAAAGATACATAATCTAAATACAATTAATTTTTTTCGTGTTTGAAATAAATATATCTTGTTTATCTACATTGGCAGTTGTAGATGATGTGGTTTGATATCACGCAACGTTTATTTCAGCCTCTTCATCAGAGTCCTCTTCTAATTCAATATCAGATACATCTCCTTCTAGGAGAAGTAATATATCCAGCTTAGAAAGTCCTGACATAATGGTTTTATCTGAGAAATAATTCAAACTGAATTAAAAAATTGATCAAGATAAACCAAAATTTTGTAAGCAATTATATTGTAACGTGGGACGCGCGTGACCTGGGAGAGTCACGAGCCATTCACACGTGAACGTGTGAAGCACGAGTTCTTTTAGAGATATTGGGGTATGCTGCCAACGAAACATGAATGAAAATGCCCACGGAATATTCAAGGGTTTGATTATTAAAATTACCACATACATACACACACTGATTAACTATTTATCTAAATTAATTATAACTAAACAAGTCATTAAATAAAATAAAGAGTCTTAATCAATTCTGTAAATTAATAAACTAATAGAACACACAGAGGTATAAGTAAATTAAATAAACAATTCAACAACTATAAAACACCTAATAACTATTCAAATATTTAAAAACGGTCACAAAAAGGTTTACTAAAACAGTAGTCCACAATAACAAATGTCTACACCACCCGTGTACTTAGGCCTACACTTGTCCCGCACACTATACACTACAATGACCCGCGATAACCAAACATGGGTGGACACGCAGGTCAACTCACTGGACACGCAGGTCCACCCCCGGTCTCCCTGGTTGAGAACCAAGAACTGAGCACACCTGGCTATCGCTGAGCATGTATATATAGGGGTGGTGCCATCTAAGGGTCTCGAATCCTCCACTTCTAGAATAAAAAGGACCTAGACCCTTCCAGACGTGTTCCGTCCTCCAAACCCCCCTCCCCCACCCGTCTTCTCTAATTCCCCAATCAATTGAGAAGGATGCTTCCTACCTGCTAGACAAGGAGGGAGACAGAGAGAACAAGGAGCGCAGCCAGGTTAAACAATGAGAGTTCGCTGGTTCTGGTGTTAAACACTAATCTTGTTATAATATATTTAGGCCTACTAGATAATTATTAGTGTTTATATGTGCAAAATATAGATTAATATAGACAATATAAACCAACAGTATTACTTTATATAAATATATTGGATGAATAAATAAATAATGAAAACATAACAGAATAGTTACATACTAATCTATAGAGCTAATGAAAATGACCTTTGATGTCATATAGAATCATACATATTTAGCAATGTTACACATAAAATAAATTAATAAAGCATTAACAATGTCAACAATATATAGATTAATTTCAATTGAAACCACAATTTAAAAACAAATTTTAATAAGCTTAACTTATTTAGTGTAAATTTAAAAAATATGTACAAGCGCTGACATTGCTGATACACATAAAACTCTAAAGCGATCTACAAAGGAGATGTATTGCTTAGATATATGGTTTGGTGGTACCAATATAATCAAGAAACTACTATGAAAATGAAAAAATCACAGAACACTATGATGTCATATGTAATCATTAGGCTGGAAAGGGTTAAATGCATATTATATAATGGTATTGAGCATGCTCTGTCTGTTGGAGGATATTTTAAAATGTATAAAAGCAGCACAAATGAAAATCTGAATACGGTTATTATTTTGCTCACTACCGAAGATATTGTATTGCACTTAGAGAGAAAACAAATGAAAAAAAAATGTTTTATGACTTAATCAAGGCTGTATTATGTTGTATTTGGAATATCGTGTTGTTAATAGGAAAATTTTACTAAGCTTGCACTATATGTGGAGAATTGTTTCTAATGGAGATGAAACAAAATTTAAGCTGATTGTAAAAATTTTGATATTTCTTGGGAGTTTTGTTTTTCATATTGAAGTGAAACAAAAAGTAATCATAAACTTGTATAGTTGGTGGATAAAAGAGCTAAGCTATTATATTTTATGATAACATTTATAGTCGCATCTAAATATAATTATTTACATTTTAAAATGTTACCAGGACATGGGAAATTAACCTGGAAGCCTTGGATTAGTAAATCAATATTCTAACCACAGAGCTAACCAGGAATTGTCCTATGGGCAGTGCAATATTCGTCTGATATATCAAAGCAGAATCTGTGATGGGCGTGTGTAAATCGTCAGCTACAATAGTGTGATTATTTAAGACCACATGTTATCAGATAATGCAGCCACCTTCGACTCTGTAGTTTGATTCTTGCTGCCAATAGTTCAACTACAACTCAATGAAAGGGCATATAATGATAGATTAAATATATAAGCTAATATATTTGTTAAACACATTTATAGTCACATATAAATATCACATTTTTAAAAATATAAAAATTATACCTGGACATAGGCACTGAACCCAGTATCTTTGGATTAGTACTGTTTTGTATGAATATATCTACTGAGCCAGTTGTGCTCTATTCTGTGTGTGATTAATTATATTAATTAGCACTAGTTGTCAGCACTACATTGGACCTTCTCCCATAATGGCTATAGGCTCGCTAATGCCACGCTTTTTTTTTAAGTAAAACGGGAAAGTGGTGAACTCAAGTGTCTTTTAGCTTTCGGGTTAATCAGCCATGAAACTCTCCTGTGTGAAATAATTAATAAGTGCTAAAGAAACAAGATTGAGGTGCCCCAGCTATCATCTCATTACTCTAGGTATCCTGTCACCATTTGCAAAGTTAGGCTCATAGTTAATTGTTTCTCTGTTTGATAATGTAAGCTTACCGATGGTAGATGAACTAATTAAGTTTTTACATCTTGAAGCATCACATTTTGAGTCGGCCAACAATATGAATACTACTCATAAGCACCCGCACACTATTCATACAGGACTATTCGTCCTTATGGGACCCACCCCTTGCTCTGCACCCAGTGTACCTCCAAAACATTTTAATGGTGTCACCCCTCTACTTTCTACCAATAATATCGATCTTCACTCCTTGCAAAGTTTCTGGAATCTCTAAGAACCTCTACATAGCGTGGGCCTCTCTAAAGAAGAACAATTATGTGAAGATCATTTTGTCTCTATGCACACTCAAGATGTTACCGGTCGATATGCGGAACGACTCCCATTCAAGGACTCTCACCCCCTATCTCGTTGACTCATCAAACAATGCAAGAAATAGATTTAATGTTTAAGACCGACGATTTGCAGTTCAACTTAAATTCAGACATTTGTATGTAGACTTCACGGAGAATTATTTTACAGCTGGTCACATGACTGAATGCAAATCACCTTAAGATATTATCTCACCACACTACTTCTTGCCCCACCATGGAGTCATGAAATCAACCTTGTCTACAATTAACCTATGGGTCATTTTAGATGCTATCGCCAGCACCTCCAACTCTGTTTCGTTAAATCAAGTATTATTACCGGGGCCTAAACTTCAAAATAATATTTGTGGTGTGATCACTCACTTCCGTCGCCACCCCATAGTCTTCTCATGTGATATTATACAAATGTACTGACAATTCTTGATACACCCTGATGATCAAACGTACCAATTGATTTACTGGCGTGATACTCCCGCAGTACCTCTTACTGTTAACCAACTTAGCATTTTCACGTATGGAATTACCTCATCCCCGTAGCTTTCACTAAGAGCTCTCCGCCACTCAGTGAAGGATGAAGGACACAACTACCCGCGTGAATCCAAAGTCTTGCAAACATAAATATTTGTATATGAAACAGTTTTTGGAGAAGACACCATACAAGATGAGCTTCTTCTCCAAGATGAACTTACCAAGCTGTTAAAATTAGGAGGCTTTGAATTACGAAAATGGTCAATTAATATGTCTCAACTTCTTGATTCAGTGCCACAGGACCATAGAGACACTTCTCTCTATTTTCGGACACCGGTACAATCAGTGTTTTGCATTCTCAGGCTCCAATGAACAGCTGACTCTGACAACTTCTCCTATCGCATGCGAGTGGCAGGAGACACCCACAAGCCTACAAAGCATGCCGTTCTTTCAATTGTGGCTCAAATATATGATCCCTACGGTGGGTTAACTCCTGTCATATTCTGGGTGAAGTCTTTCATCCAGCTGTTATAGACATTAGGCCTATATTAGGATTAACCCTTGCCTGCTGACGTTGCTAAAAACTGGGAAAGAATTTTGAAGAATATTACCGTTTTAGAAACCATTATCATACCACGCTAATTCTCTCTCGCGTCTGCTACCAACATTTAACTCCATGGGTTCTGTGATGCCAGTGAGGCAAGGTATGAATGTTGCCTCTACCTCAGATGTCTTCACCCCGACAACAAAGTGACAATTACTCTTCTCATCTCCAAATCACGTGTATCTCCCCTCAAAATAATTTCCATATCTTGCTTGTAACTATGCGCCGCTCACTTACTTGCAAAATTATGTACTATTAAACTGACCTCTTATCATCACATTGCAAAATTGACTCAAGAACTGCTTGGTCAGATTCCATGATTGTCCTTTCGTGGATTCATACACCACCATATTGGTTCAAATTGTATGTTGCCAATCGTATCGCTGAAATCCAAGACTTGCTACTTCCTCACACTTGGATGCATATCGGTTCTCCCCTCATCCCTGCGGACTATGCCTCTCGAGGTTTATCCCCTACAGATCTCAACGATTATGTCCTGTGGGGGTCTGGTTCTCCTCGGATCTCTTCCACATGGACAGTGGCCTCTTTCTCGTTTCACTACTGTGACTGAAGCGGCAATGCCCAACGTCAAACCCTCACCATTAAAATCATTGTTAATCCTTCTACTGATTCGATTCAAACATTACAGTTAAAATATTCGTCGTTGACAAAACTAGTCTAAACAATGGATTTAGTGCTTCGCTTACTTAAAACACTGCAGATCAAAAGTTTGCCAAACAGGACTCTTTAGCCCTCAAGAGCTCACTTAAGCCATTTAGCGCATCTGTCTAGTTGTCCAAGCTGGAAACTTCATCGTCAACATAGAACTCATCAAAGCCAAGTATACAAGCAGCACAAAACTTCAACACTTATCCCCGTTCCTGGACAACCAGGGAATATTGAAATTAGGTGGACGAATCAGTCGCTCAAGTATGGCTCACGAAGCTAAACAACCTATCTTGTTACCAAAATCACATATTTTCAACCTGATCATCGATCACCATCATCTCAAGCATCTCCATGCTGGACCTCAACTGCTGCAGTATATTTTGTCGCAACAATTCCGGATCCTCTTCTATTCGCAGCACAGTTAGATTTTAAATTTTCAAATGTATTTCTTGCTTTCGCCACAAACCAAAGCCTATAATTCCAGTGATGGGTAATCTACCTGAACTTTGAGTGACTCCCTCACGTCCATTTATCAAATATTGAATGGATTATGGAGGTCCATTATCAGTGAAGTTACACATTCTCAGACGCCTCCAGCCTATTAAAGTTTATCTCTGCTTGTTTGTCTGCTTCTCAACTAAAGCAGTCCACCTCGAAGCTGTCACAGACCTTACCTCGGATGCATTCATCGTTTGCCTCGCACGCTTTGTCTAAAGAAGAGGGCTCTGTTCAGACCTATATTCGGATTGTGGGACAAACTGCATAGGTCTCTCTCTCAGTTGAAGTAAACCATTAACGATCATCTAGCTCAAGACCACACACAACAACTTCAACAATTTGCATCATAACATTCTATCAAGTTTCACTTTCAACTGCGCCACATCAGATAGGACTTAGGGAATCTGCAATCAAAAGCGCAAAAGACCACCTCTCGAGAATAATTGGAGATTAGATATTGACCTTAGAAAGTTTCATAACGTTGACGACTAAAGTGGTAGCTATGTTGAATTTTAGACCGCTAGTCCCTCTATCCACTGACCCATGTGAACTAGATGCTCTAACTCCGGGACACTTCTTGATCGGCTCTTTCCTCGTTGCCGTACCTGAAACTGATGTATCTGACATACCATGCAACCGATTGAAAAGATGGAATTTAGTCACACCACTCTCTCAACACTTCTGGAAAAGATGGCATAAGATGTATTTACATACCCTTCAACAACGCTCAAAATGGACAACACAAAGCTAACCCACAAGCTGGAAATCTCGTCTTCATTCATGCACCCTTCCCCCCCCCC
>CABEEJ010009210.1:0-17616 GCA_901482245.1 Timema douglasi
AGGAAAAGGGATCTGTAGCCAAAGACAAACAAACAAGTGACTAAAGCCAGCGATGGTTTTGTCGCTTCTCTTTTCGGAGAAAGTGGAATTTGTATCTTCTTTTGACGGGAAGTGAGACTAAATGATAACAAAAAGAATTCTTAACAGGTTTGTTAAAAATAGATACGATAATTCCACTTCTTTTCCAGAGAGATTTTGATATCTTTTTAAAAGAATTACCTTAAATATTGAGAATTTAGTGGTCAACACAAAGTTAGATTTTTCTTTTAACTTAAATTTTAAACAAATAATGTGTTTAAACTTAAAATGAATATGCTATGTCAGAATTCAGTAAAAATCCTATCCATTGATACCTTATAAATTGTTGTAGGCATTGTATTAGTTGAGAAAAAGGGATGTTGACAACACAAATAATATATAGGATTACCATGTGCAATAAGGAAAGGGTATGTTTTAATTTTGAAGATGTGTACCCGCATAATAGTTAAAGATGGGATGGGATTAGAACTCTGACCTCATCATCGGCAGTCCGGTACATATTTTGAAAGATATGATAACCAATATTTTAAAGAAATCTTATTTCGCTTTCTTAATGGATAATTGACTCAACACAACCAACTAATGCTGCCCTCCCCTCCATTTTTCTGATTTCAATTACTTATAATTGCTATCTAAATTATTGCATGATCCATTCCACTTTTATATTAATAATTCAAAAAAGAAATGTCCACTCTTCTGTCTCCAGACAAGCATGGTCAATCTGGGACCCTTTAAAATTTACCTGAATTCTTCAGCTACAGATATGTGAAAATATTCAGACTGAAAGCGATATTAGAGCTTTGAAATCAGGCATTTCATAATTATTGACCAAGATTGTATGAATTGACGTTATTTATGATAGAATTCATCTGGTCAAAATAAACATCTGTAATTGTTCATGTTAATTTGTAGGTGAAGCTAAAATATGCACCGAGCTCAGATCAGATATTCAGCCAATGTTTTGCAACTTACCAGACAAAAGGAATGTCAAATTTAGCATCGAAGTGTCTCACAATTAAATTTGAACACTTTTCCTCATTTGCTTCGGACGCAATTTTAAATGAGTAGACAAAGGGAACATGTTTTGAATAATCATGTTCTAACTGTGTGCGTAGTTTTAAATGTTCGATTGCATAACCTAATTTCTCAATTTTTACATGGTATGGTGAATTTAACCTATCATTCGCCACACCTGTGACTGAATTAGAAAATATGTTGCCCATCTTTGATATATATTAAGCATAAAATGTGTGTGTCCATAAAAAGATAAGGCACTTATAGATAAGCCGGAAAGCTGAAGTTTCGTGGGAAAGTAGAAGGAATTTTGGCAGCGTTCACTCTGGGGGATTTTATTAGGGTATGATTGTATGACTTTCCTTGAAATAAATGCTGTTGTATTCTATCTTCATTTACCTCATAGCTCCCGTCACACTAGGGGCACTTGTTAGAATTAAACATATTTTCAATAAACCTATATTATCTTTAGCTACTCTAACCTAAAAAATTAATTTAGTTAAATTCTGTTTAAGTCTAGTCATATATATATTATTGGCACATAAATTAGCAATATTTGACAATTTTTTAATATTAAAATCACCATGTATAGCTCGCTCCCACTAAGATATTGCTTACACAAAATGTAACCTATAGCGTAAAGTAAACAAAATGCTAGCTTGCAAACAAATTGTATTATTCCCAGAATTATCAAAATAGTATGAATGGGATAGCTTTAATAATAAAAAAAATGAGTGGGTCACTAGTGCTGCAATAATGTACTCGGGACTACATTTCTTCGCTATTGACGTTATCACCTCACTTCTTAAACAAATCACCGTTCTTAGCAAGCAAATTAACGCAATTACCGACCCACTCACACTAATGAACCACTCAGCTTCATTCTGGCATACCAGCTTAAAATCTTCAGTTAGGGTTATCAAATCAAAAATGAAAAAGAAGAGGAGATGTGGGTATCATGAAATAGTCGGGCAAGACGGAAAAACATTGTTTCTAGTATGTTAAGTGTCACAGTCTATCGTTAACTATTTCGACTATAACAGAAAAAAATTTCGAACCGCTAGCAAAGTCCTAACTTCGACAGATCAACTGATTGTTTTGTGAGAAACGATTGTTTTTTTTGGTTGTCACAAAAACTTGTTCAAGCTACTGTTTATTATGCTATATTTCTTTACTCTACTGTTCTTATTAATTCTAATCAAATCATTAGGTTAAGGCTCACTCATGCTTATCTTTGAGTTAAAACATTATTTTACTGAAATTTTAGTATAACCTAACAAAAAATATTTTATTCCAAAATGGCGAGTCGAGTGATAAGGAATACTACTATTCCATAATGCCCACACACTTTTCAAGTATTTTCTATTGCCGGAATTTAAGCCCCGACTTCTTTGTCACTAGCAACAAACTTTCTTTCGAGTTTTAAACAGCGACACCATCATTGAGTGCCAGCAAAATATATATGATAAAGCAGTCACGTTATTAAATAATTGTGTGTATATCGTGAACACCTTTAGTTAATTTAGAGCGGGGATTCTCAACCTTTATTCCATCCACGGCCCTTATGAGGGCTGCAAAATTCTGAGGGGAGGAAATGTTGAGAAAATATATTACCACAATATTTTGAAAATAAACAAACAAAAGAAAGTTTTGTGTTTTAAGGTTTCCCTGAAATGCATGGGCCACGGCACACAATGTGAGAAAATTGTTTCCTTTTTTTACGACTACATATTAATTTATTTTTAGTATTATAATACATTTTTTCTATCCCACACTGTGGTTAGTGATTTAGTTTATTTATTTCCAAAGCTATTTTACTATATAGGTGTGTTTCATATTTCATTCAGGGTTTTTGTTATTTATATCTTTCATTATCTCAATAAGGAAAAAGTAAAAATATGTATGTGTATTTCAAACAGCTACGAATTTTAACAAAGTTAATTGTTTAGTATGCTACTCTGATATATTCTACTTTGAATATAAAAAAAAAGCGAAACAAACTTTTTTTGAAAATTCTGGGGTGACAAGATTATAATCCCCTTCGCCTGTAAAGGCTGAGAACCCCTCAAACCCCTCAAACCCCTCAAACAAATTTATTTTTTAAACCTCGTCTTAATATTATTATTATTATTATTAGCTCCGCGTCTTACTACCCGTGCGGGTTATACGCACTTACGCTAATGTGTAATGGTAGGGTGATTGTGAGATGAAATGGAGGACCTACAGTTTAACGTGGAATCCGAACCACGGTGGAGGCCTGGCATTCCCCACATTCACAAGATGTCTTGTCAGAGGTGAAGGAAAGGTTTGGTAATCAGATAAATCTGTGCCGGGACCGAGGATTGAACCCTAGACCCCCAGCATAGAAGTCTGACACCTTACCCCTAGACCGCCAGGCACCGCTCGTCTTAATAACCGATCGAACTATTCACATTTAACTGCACTACTGTGCTAGTAATAAAGAAACTAGAATTGAATTGAAATCTACCAGAATTTGCGTATATGGAGAGTGGAAAACCATTATTTAAAATCACCCACAGACAGCCGAAATTCAAGCCGAGGCCTTCTATTCACCATGAAACAGGACCAAGCGAGCTTGACGTTTATTTCACGTGCTCACTGATACAGGTAACAGTTATGTTATTCTAAAGATAACTTACATAATTTTCAATATTTTATATTTATATGCAATATATACTCATATTAAATTTAACTTTACAAATAAATGAGTTGCTATATTTTATCTATGAATTTATATTGTTGTATAAGTAAAGTACGGTTTATTAATATAAACGATTTTATCAATCTTTATGTTAATAGATTTCAAAACAATAAGTGAAAAAATACGTCAATGTCCCCAGCTGGGATTTAAACCCATTAGTTTCTTCAAGCACTACTTGTAGCTTTGAACTCTAAGGTCAAGGGTGAATGCTGTGCTATCGTTGTCTGAACGAGTCAGTTCTCTCTCTTTCCCCACCCCTCTTTGCGACTGGAGTTTTCTGCCTCACAGAAGATGATACATTTTTCTAATCTATTGTGTTAAAAGGACTAAAGTACCTTTTAAAAAAAATCTCGTGGGACTTTTTGTTTGAGTAACACAGGTTTTAATCCTGTGAATACTTACTCTTAAGTGAGTTCTTGAGAGTATAAGCAGATATATTTCAGTGTCTCAGAAAGGGGAGAGTTTTATTAGATGGGGTCATTTTATCATATTTACTCATTTGGAACTCAATTCCGCCTAGGATCAATTCATATCATGAACCATTCCTCTTAAAATTTTATTTTATCCAAAGCCTCTATAGTGTACACTTTCACGTTATCTATTTCCATAAGCTGATTAGCGATGCAATCAATAGCTGGTATAATAGGGGTAGGCTAGTGGGGTGAGGGGGTAGACTGTGTTGGGTCGGTTGAGAACGGTCGAGATTCCCCCACCCTCTTCCTCACTACAACCCACCCCCTCGAGTATCGATTTCAACCTCTTGCTCGGTAGAAAAGAAAGAGAGGAAACTAAAGATAGTGAGCTATACCAAGGGACAAAATCAAGCCTTGAAACAAATCACATTAGCAAGAAATCGCAAGAGGATTTTATTTTTTAATTTTAAAAATTGAATGTTTTAAAAAAAGAAATGATCAAATATCTCCATGGGAATAATTAATATAAAAGTTTTTGGCTGTACGCAATTTTGTTATGAGGGTGGGCCTTTTTCAAACACTAACCAACAATGTTTTATAATACCTTGGTTTGATACCGATGGGGTTGAGGTTTCTCATTATATAGAGAAAAGTTAAGTAAATAATTTGGCTTTAAATAAATAATTCTAACAGTTATAAATAGGACTTCAAAACCTTATATCTCAATTCTAAATTGTTATGTAAATTACTATTTAATGTACAGGGGCTACTAGCTTTTTGATTTAAGGAGTTATTATGATACAATAGTTTAGAAATATGTATGAGGATACAAGGAGAGTTAAAAGGAATTGCACCCGCTTCAGTGGCTGCATGGTCTAAGGCACTACTCTCGCAATATACTAGACCACCAATGACGGTGAGCTCAACGTAAGATCCTGGTCTGGTGTACTGAGAGTTGTTTATTTTAACAGGTTTCTCAACCTCTCTCCACTTAAATGCATGTACATTTCTTCTAATTTCAATCTTTCTAATTCCTAACCCATTAGAGTAATTAGTACATAAATATTTGGCCCTAAAGGGTGGTAAACCGTGGTGCTAAAAAAAATTGCACGCTCATTAACGAAGTAAGAACGTAGGTAGAAAAAAGTGAGCATAGAATATTGAAATCCTAACTAAGTTCATTCGCCCGGGATTCGAAACATTATATCCTTATAATCAATGACCAACGTAAAATGCGAGTATATTGCTGCATCATTGCGTTTTTTGGCAATTTATAAGCAATGATTGATAAATATATAATGCCCATTTTAAAAGAAAAACACATCCTCCCTAAAAAGTAAATGAAAAAATTCACGAACTAAAATCTAATTATAATTTTAAAAATATAGAGAGATAATATCGAGTATACAAAAATTCCATTTGATATTTTTGAATCTACCACAGGTATTGTTTTGTTAATCAAAATTTAATATTGAAATAATAAATAGAATTCTCATATTCTATTAGAAAAATTACTTTTACCACAATGAAGTATGTTTCAAAGCTCGGTTGATGGATCACTATGTGATTAAATTTTAATACATAGATTAATTTGATTAAAACTTGGAACCACCCAAGTTTTTGTTTTATTCTAACAGAGCTACATCGATCGCTATGCTCTTTGATGGCTGTATTGCAGGATCTTTATATTTGTTTGTATAAGTAACTGAAGTAATACTTACTATATGGCATTAGGAAATCGAAAGTTATTTACCACCCTTACAAAAGTATTCCAATTAACCATATCTTGAGCTAGTTCTATCCAGTACACCTCATCACACCCTCTCTCTTTCAGGTACATTCTAATGTTATCCTTTTAACAAAATAGATAAGCTTCTAGGTCTTCCCACTGGGTTTGTCATTAAGTACCCTGAACAAGGGATAGGTGACCTGGCGGTCTAGGGGTAAGATGTCAGACATATGCTGGCGGCCGAGGTTCAATCCTCGGTCCCGGCACAGATTTATCTGATTACCAAACCCTTCCATCACCTCTGACAAGACATCTTGTGAATGTGGGGAATGCCAGGCCTCCACCGTGGTTCGGATTCCACGTTAAACTGTAGGTCCTCCATTTCATCTCACAATCACCCTACCATTACACATTAGCGTAAGTGCTTATAACCCGAACGGGTAGTAAGACGCGGTGCTAATAATAATAATAACAAGGTTCTAGATTCTCCCATATGCATTCCATTGTTAATTATAAGACTTGATTATCCTAAAACTTCTTGTGGTGAGTCCAGGCTATGTAACTCATAATTATGTAACCTCTCCGCCTCCTCAATATCCTCATCTTGAAACCAAGCGAGTTATCAAGGTTTGATAGTACTGTGCTGATAAACTGTTCCTTTTTCTTTGATATTCATTTGATTAACCACACCCACAATAATTCAGAGAGAGAATGTGTGTACATTATCTGTAAAGAGCAAGTCTACAATTGAATGAGAGGGAAAAAATACCATTACTTGTACAAGCTCGTCAAGAGGAGAGAACCCTGGCGGCAATTTATAAGGTAACACTAATGTACACGACATACAAACTAACTTTACGTGGTTATATGATATTTTAACACTAAACATGTATTATAAAGTGACGGGAATTTTACGTCATGTGTGAAGATTAAGATCTCAAACAGTATCATATTTTTCCAAGCTTTTCCTGTAATAAAACCATGACCCCTTGGATTTTAAGTCAAAAATACTCATTTATCAGGGTCTAAAAAAGGAGATCACAATACAAGGAAACTATAATACAAAGTCATGTTTTTTTTTTTTTGTAAGTTACTAAATCCTGCGCAAGATCTGGCTGTAATATTTATTGTTCTGTGTTAAGTTAAAATAATTTATGAGTCATTTGAGCCATGTGTCAAGAAATAATATTTTAATCGCTTCAATAATTATTAGTTTTATAGAGTTTCAGTATGTCTCATTAACAACTCAGCCAAGAAGTTTTGTTTTTTAATGTTATGCTCTTCTCTATATTTAATTATTCTATCAGATAATCATACCACATAAATAATGAACTTCCAAACTAATAAATACATTTTAAGATGATCCAGAAACCAGTTTATAAGAACAGATTAAATTAACATTAATTATTGACGAGGTGGAGGATTAATATATTCCTGACCGCACCCATTTCAATGCGAATAAACAAAGAGGTTTTCGATTTATGAAACATCATCAGTTCTTTTATTTTAATTTACGATGAAGTGTGGAATAAATGTATTTTTGCTTAAACGCCGTTACCTACTTGGTAAATTCGAAGCCGTTCTGTGATATGGGTTGCATCTTAACTTTAAGCTCTTAAGCACTCTAGCATTATCGAAATTAGACGCCAATGAACGAAATATAAAATAAGATAATAGACTGAGAAGTTCGCTATGGGAAATGTGTGTATTGAACATCCCCTCTTCTGCTGGCGAATAAAAACACTGATTGTTATTTGCACCTGGACAGCATTGATTTTCATTTAATTAAAAGCCTTTACCTAATTTATTATTCCATGCTTTCGCGGGCCTTTTTAATCTGTATCCTCGCAGGAATATTCCTTTATACTATTCATCTGAATACATCCAAAGAGCTTCAGTTGTAGACGAAATAACTTTGTTTTTAAAATAACTACTTCAAGATCAAAAAATAATTAATAACTGAAAATTAAGGATTTTTTTTAGAAACATTTGAGATATTAAGATTTCTTTAAAATTATATAAATAAAACGTAAATAATGGGAGATAAATATATTGAGTGGCCAAGATGTCACAGTCAAACAATGTAATTTAATTCTCTTCACATAAACTGTAAACTTCGGAAAAACTACTTAAATTTCATCCTATCGGCACCCCCCTCCCCCCCTTTACCCTTCGAACAAGAAAGATTTTTTTTAACCCATATATACACGTTGAGTGAGATACAACGTCGTACCTATTTATCCATAAATAAATGAAGAACAGAAATAATAATGTAAGTGTGATAAAGCTAATGGAGTTTCCATGTATACTACTAATAAGTGGTGTCACGTTGAGAACATGACGTATTTATTAACTCGAGCACACTGGGCCTCTTGGGCACAATAATTAGTAATATTGGTGACACACCTCTGGTGTGACCTTTCATTATGGCTGACACACATCTTTAGTAGGATCAACACGGGATGGACGTATTTAAAAAAAGATTTTGTTTTACGGTGAACAGTGAACTATTCTTAAATATTTTATTTGTGTTAGTTATTTTATAAGTATTGAATGACCTGACGTATGGGTAGATATAGTAAATTTTCTAGCTATCATATAAGCTTGCTATGAAAATGATACTATTCATGAAACTATATTTTTCTAGCTGTCAGATAAAGTTCCGCAAATATAGATATGAGGTTTTCAAACATGAAAGTCAATCTAGTAGTAAGTTTTCTAGCTATTAGTTAGGTTTTTTACCATGAAAATTGAACTGTAAGATATTTGTTATATGAAATAGAGCATCTAGGACGTTAAAATTAGTTAAATTATTTTTCGAACAACGATTTTTGCTAAACTTGTATACACTTGGTAAAAATTAGGAAATAAAAATAGATTTACCTACTGTTGTGTGAAGGCAGAGCGCAAGAAAATTTAAGTAAAAATACCTCAATACATTAATTTAGGGCTAGAGCCCGGAAGTCACCATCAACATCAATCTAGACAAGTTGAGACTAACGCATTTTTTCCCCACGTGTACAATAGTTTTATTGTCGAGGAAGTGTTTTGACTGGCCTTTAGAACTGGTTATTAACATTGCTGAAAATTAATCATTAATAGCCTCCGAAAGATAACATGGCTCTCACGAAAGCGTAGAATAATTATTATAAAAGAGAATTAGAAGAGGAGGGGGGTAAATTAAACCACGAACACTAAACAATAAACCACGTCTTGTCAGAGGGGAAGGGTTCTACAATCAGATAAATCTGTGCCGGGTAGTCCAGTTAAGATGTTTTTTTTCTTAAAATAAACTAACCATTCACTTTCTCAACGTGATAATTAGGAGAAAACTCTTAGAAATTGAATGTATATACTTTGGACTAAGTCGGCTAGTAGCTTTTACATTTTAAAAAATCATAAAAGTGCCGAAAACTGGTATTTTCACTTTTAAGATGTGAATAATTATTTTTTTTCAAAAAACAAAAAAAAAATTCCATGATAGAGCTCTAAACCACGAAAAAGATGAACCAAGATCGATTGAAATCGGTTCACAACTTTTTTCAATAACAAATCAAAACCTTGAAAAATGGTTATTTTTTACATTAATTTACAGGGGTTATAATTATCTTAGGAACTTTTTTGGGGCTAAAAATGGTAGCTCCTGTTAAAGCCTACCTACAATAAAAATTTAGTGCAAAAATAATCATAACCTTTTGCGGGAATCACGAGTATGTAAAAACAGGTGTTCCCGAAAAACGGCTTGGAAGCGGCCGATAATTGTCATAAAGTTATTTTTAAAAGTGATATTTGTTTTAGAAGAGTTTATCTACAACACCCATGTAGTGACATGCAAGCAGGATCCGATTTAATACCTAAAAAGTGCGTCTGAAAACCGGGGTGTTTGTTGCTTCGGACGCTCGGGCGTGTGAGCGGAGAAGTGGCGACGTGGTTGGGGAAGCCTCTCTGGCGTCCGGGCTTCGAGCGTTTTAAGTCGGTATCTCACCGAAATATTAATAGTGGGGATATTAGTGACGGATAAGAAGCAAGTGGTGAATGGCTATTTTTGGCGATTCACATTGGCATGGTATAATTTGCCCCAGACCTCCAGCCCAGAAGTCAAACATCTTACCCCTAAACCATGGAGGGAAGTTTGAAAATTTAGAGGGAGAAAAATATCAGTATACCCGAAAGGGTTCTGAACCACGACTTCCCATTCACTTGAAAACAATACTAGACGAGACCGACATTTTAATCCCCGTGCCCACAAACGAGATTAATAGCGATAATGTGCGTATATAACCCGAACGGGTAGTAAGATGCGGTGCTAATAATAATAATAATAATAATAATAATAATAATAAAAGCGATAATAACACGCTTCGGTGGCCACAAGGTCTAACGCGCTACTCTCGCAATTGACTTGACTGCCGAAAACGGGGATATAGAGGTTCTAATCTCGCTCAAAGGTACTCGGAGGGTGGTTTTTCGAAACTTGTTTCACAATTGCTGGTACTTCCTATTAATATAGCCTTCCTAATACCTAAAACCATAAATGTAATTAGTGCATAAGCATTAAAAACCGAAACGGTAGTAAGACACGGTTCTAAAAAAATAGTTACACCTTTATCCAATCTATGAATTGTAGTACTTGTTTAATAAAAGTCTGTACTACGATTCCTCAGCAACTACAAAATCGAGAATAGTTGTCGATCACAGAAGCCTGGTAAATGTATGTGCTCATCTGTGCTGTACTAACGAGAGGTGCAGACAGACAAGCTTTACTGTGCAGTAGCTCGGCGGTGACAAACCCGGCCATACATTATGTATTGTGTTGATTTGCATGAAACACGCGCTAGAGGAGAGTGAAGGTGCCGCCGCCTAGCGACTCGCAAACTAACCAACATTTTGACCACGTGATGCCAAGGACAGACGAGCTGCAACGCGCAAAGGAATCGTGGAAGGAGGATGTGGTGTAATATATCTTCCAGTTTAATTTAAAACACTGTGCGAGGGTAAGAAAATACACACGAGAAAAAGGACATGACGATAGGTGTAAATTCTAAATTTAATAAGAGTTACAACCAATGTGTTCACTTAGAGGGGAAAAAATAACACACCACGAACAATTACAATTCTAAATGCAAAATTAATAAATACAGTACCCAAATTCAAAAAATTGTCTTTTACATCAGAACTAAGTTTGATCCCATTGAAATTTCAGAAGGAAAGATTTCAGTTATTATCTTTAGTTTTTAACTAAATTACCTCCTGGGTATATTTAACTTATTTCGATAACCATTATTATAATAATAATAATAATAATAATAATAATATTTAATAATCCTTAATCCCCCTAAAGTAAACTACCTTGTAATCGTATTTAAAACAAACTATAATCATTTTTAAAACAATCTTAATCTGCTTTATAATACAAATGTTTACATTTAAACAGTCTAATTTTAGTATTTTAAAGGTGGAGCCTTAATTTTATTCGTTTGAGTATTTATTTAATCGTGTCTGGGCTACACCATACAGGTATATTAAAATTACTATATTTCACACCTATAGGTCCAGCAGTGTATATGAAACTGGTAGGTATTGATTGACATGTTAGGATGTGTAACATTGTCAGATACTCTCCACATAAGCAGGTGAAGTCATCCGAGTAACCGCTTTAGGTGGTGGTCCTTGCATCTTCCAATGTGGAAATAAGTCATTTAAGGAATTTACAGGTTTCCCATTCCGGTTATGATACTGCAGAATGTTTTATCTTTTGGGCTCTGATTTAGAATGACATATTTTAATCTAGATTCTCACCAACCACAATTATTATCATTACATTTAATTCATTAAATTAGGCCTATAGTTTGGTGCCGGCACTGATATCTAACAATTAGAGACAAAAGTAGTTTGATTAAATAGCTTTCATTAGATTTATCGAGCGTGGTAATGGACAAGGTCCTAGAAATAGATTTTCTTGGTTCATAAATATTTACATCTTAAAAAATACAAGTAAATATATGATTATATTGTAATTTGGTATATTACCAACACCACTCCAAACGGGTTCTTTGGTTTACGCGGCTCTTCATGTTTTAATCATGCCCATAGAATAGTTTATTTGTTTTTTATTTTATGTATGGAAATAACTTGTGTTTGTAATTCCTACTTTCAATAACCTGAGTTTGATTCATAAAAAGTTCATTGGTTTTGGTTCTTACAGTAGTATATCTCCATTTCTTAGTGGGAATTTCAGTGCATCATTGGATATCATATCTTATATTTTTTATCTCAAGTTTGGTTTGTTTCAACCACCGACATATTAGTTATGTCACTGCTCACACCTTAATGGGGAAGTTTGTTCTTAATCTGATGATATTTTAGAAGAAAGGTACATATTATAAGCCCCCACTCAAATTCAATAGTCCTATTTGTCTCGTTTGAAGCCTTAAATTATTACCCTCTATAGAAGACCAATATAATCTTACTGTCACAAATCTCACCACCAATTACGGTTACATATATATATATATATATATATACACATACTCATTATGCTGATATGTTAGGAATGGGAAGGTAGGTAGAAAACAATTTTTTTAAATCCTTTCTACAGAAGTCCGGTATTTGAAGACTGACCACTTGACCTTCGACAGTTATTGGTAATACTGATGCCTTAGACCATTCTACCATTGAAGATGATCGTATTAAAATTAAGTATCTGATGAATATCGTACCTTAAATACTCTACTAAATGTGTGTAGAAAAATAAAAATTATACTATCAAATTGTTCTTTATTTACAGACTTAAGAGGATTTCATCGATTCTATTTTTTATTGACATGGTTCTGGAATCATTGGTGTCCATTTTTAAAATAAAATAAGGTTAAGGTATACCACCAGCTTCTATCTAAACATGTTTTTATATGATTCAAGGATTCAGATGTTAATGTTTTCCTTTTTAGAACTCAAATGTTTCTAAGAAACCTTACCACTTTCAAGTGTTTGAAGACTGGTAAAGTTTAAATTTAAATTCTCACAAACAGCTTTGCTATATCCTTTTCAGGTAGGCTTTCCTTGGAATCTGCCCTAGGACTATTTTTCAAGAGTAAGGCCCTTTATTTGAGATAGGGGTATCCTCCAACCCTATAGAGATGCATCAGCTTTATTGGAACAGTTCTGGTTTAAACGTTATACTTAGGCCTACAAGATTATATTTTAACAGTTTTATTTTATATTTATTTGAGAAATCATCTTTCTAACTCTCTCGTGGATTTATATTGCTTTTGATTATTTTTATTATTTAACGCGTAGTTTGTTGACTGTAACTATGCGCTTAAATTTTCAAGTTTTATTTAAAAAAAATTGTTTTGGAATATTTAAGATATAAAAAAAACTTAGTGTGTGTGGGAAAAATATATAGTCTACCAACCATTTAAAACTTTTTTTAAGTAATGTCTGTAAATTAAAACTAAGCAAGTAAGATAATAAAAGTTAGATTATTAGTTTAGTTAAATTATTAAAATGTTTAAATAACTTCCTCTTTTAATCCAAAATTCCCCATCCATATTTAATAAGCATAGCTAGTGTAGGACTATGTATATAATCGAAACGGCTACTAAAAGGTGAGTTACAAAGGACTTCCTTTATTCGCTTTGAACAAGCTTCTTTATAAGGTGGCGGACTCGATGGTAAAAGATTCTAAAGACGCGGCTTCTTTTTCTTTTACTTTCTCGTGTCATAATTTTGAAGACAAGGCAAATAAAAGACGCTACCTGACAAGTTGAACATGTCCAACTTTAAAGCTCCCGCAAAGCGAAAAACTAGTTGCTTTGACCAGCAGCGTCAGAAGAGCTATTAAGAGAGACCAGCGAATGGGTCTGCGCATGCGCAAGATGGGCAGTGGCTATAAACCTTGTTTGAGACTGACGTGCGAGGTGTGCTGTTATGACGCAATGACAAAAGTTAGGCTAAACGTGGGCGACTTCCCACTTTTTAGAAGCTAGCGAATTTTGCAGACAGATATTCGCTCAGGGGAAGAGTTAAGGTTGCGTCTAAAGATGCTAGTGAATATTATCAAAATCAGCACCGTGTAATTAACCCATAAAATGTGGTACAAGGAAAGATCTATCTTATCATTACTACAGTAGCCTCATGGCTTCTTTGGTGCTGACTGACAGCTTTGAAAAGTTACCAGACCAAATTATGTATTCCTACGCCGAACCATATGATCTACAAAAACATGTGTTTGGCAGCTGTGACTTCTGACAGTCAACATTTAGGTATAGACCTAAATTTAGAAGTCAGCTGTGAGCTGTCAGTCAGCATCAAAGAAGCCATGGGGCTACCGTAGAAAAGAAAATAATTAAATATTTCAAAAGTTATATGATATTAATCACTATCTTAATGTATTAAGTCAAATAAATAATTATTCACAGTAGATTTATAGCTAACTAAAATATATGTTCATTTTTATTTACAAAATTTGCAGTTATTTTCTTATCAATTAATGTAGACCTTTAGCTTTTATTCTCAAGCTAATGAATAAGTCATTTCAACAAAAGTGCAAATACGTTAGATTAAAAGGAATAATGGACTAGTCTGCACAATAAAGAATTTAAATAGGAGAGGAAAAAGAAACTTTAAACCTTCCCAAGACATGCAACCTTTAAAAGAAACAGCTCGACCTGACCTTGACCCAGTATGGAAACAATGCAAAGTTGTGTAGATTTAAAAAATAAGAGTTTGTTATAAATGATTATCTTAAATTAAGATAAAAAAAACTTCAGTGGCCACATGGTCTAGGCAGGTGCTTCTCTTGCAATATCGTGACAATGATAGGAATATCAGGGTTCGAATCTTGGTTGTGTGTAACGAATTTAAATTTTATTAAATAGGTATATGTAGATATACTTTATTTAAATTTAAAATTATTCATTTCTAGCACATTGGCGTAGTTAGTACAAACTGTTAGTAAGACTAGCTAAGAAAACGAAGAAGAAAATGTATATATATACGTACAACCCAGACATGTTGTGAAACATTGTGTTAGAAAACAAACAAAATACATTTACATTCGAATTTGTAGAACCTTATTCGATTTAATTATTTATTTTTGGTTTGGGTTTATTCACGTAGATAAGTTTCGCTAGTTTACAAAAAATTATTATGTATTAATTTAACGTAATTGTGGCCCATGTATTTTGTTGTTAGAGATGACTTTGCCAGCAAACCATTCCCTCTCATTTTATACTAAATGTATTGTGTTTAAAAGCCAATGCACACACATCACCACACTATATTATTTTGTTTGTGGTTGCTCAACTGGCTAGTGTGAATAAGTGTGGGGAAGGGGGGATGTCTCCAAATACAGAATCCCGTTAAATTTATCCAATACCCACTTCGGTGGATGAGTGGTCTAACGCGCTATTATCATGTTGGACTCGACTGACAAAGACGGGGAGATCGAGGTTCGATACTAGTCGGATGCCTTGAGAGTGATTTTTCCTAAATGTTTTTCAGCTCTCCTTCTATGCAAATGCGAGTGCACCTACTTTCAATCTAACGTTCGTAATCCCTGATGTGTTTTTTCAGTATGGTGCAAGCCACCTAACTGGTAACCGATCCTGTCACGTGATCCCATCTCACTGCATAGCGAAGACCTCGTCAATGCATGACACAAATTTTCCTTCCGCCATAGCCATGAAGAGCCTTTATGAAAAATACAAGTCTAATTTTGGTGTCAACATTTTATACATTTTACTATCATACACTTACTATAATTTAGGTATTGATATTATCTATGAACAGGTCATGTACACATCACATGATCTCTTGTAAAAAGTGTGAGAGTAGATCTAGTATTATTATTATTATTATTATTAGCACCGCGTCTTACTACCCGTTCGGGTTACACGCACTTACGCTAATGTGTAATGGTAGGGTGATTGTGAGATGAAATGGAGGAGCTACAGTTTAACGTGGGATCCGAACCACGGTGGAGACCTGGCATTCCCCACATTCACAAGTTGTGATTAATACACGTCTTGTCAGAGGTGAAGGAAGAGTTTTGGAAATCAGATAAATCTGCTAATGAAAATTGAATAATATCTCTGTTGTTGAAAGTTTTACTTAACTCAGTGAAAATAATGCCTAGAAGGTTGCACCAGTTATTGTTTATAATACGTTGTTAACAAACTTTTACTTTATGAGTCAAAGCAGATAAATTCTTATACATTAATAAGTATTATTAAATACCACTTGGATTTTCCTTGGCATCACAGCTAGTCAACCCATCCTAGAATATACACCACTTGATCCTAGGAATACAAAACTAAAAGGACATAGACCAAAGATTGAGGATTAAGGTAAAATACACCTCATACACCTGACTGACGTAGAAATGTTTCAAACCAACAATCTAATAACCAAAATCTTCTTAGACAGAATAATACAACGAGGTATTAGCATTCATCTTACGCCCCTTCCACAGTTTCCCTTAAAATCTCCCTTCCCCCACTCTGTTAGCTACTTTCTAACTATTAACCGTAAAAGCTTAATTATAATCTTGGACCACGAAATTGTAATATAGCATCAAAGGTTTTGCTTAGCACCGAAGCTCTTCTAACGCCCTACGTCACAAAACACCCTCCAAACAGGGCGCTGCAAATCTCCCGGCCACAGTAAAGCACGAACTCTAAGGGAAAGAAGGGGGAGGGGGGGGTGTCTAGGAAGTGTTTGTAGCTATAACACTGGTAAGGGTCTTTGCGCTAATTAGTGGTAAGCCTTAATTTATTAACAGATTTTCCACCCTCTGGTCCCTTTTACCGCTGGTCGTTGCAATGTCCACATTAATAATTTGAGGTTTGTGAAATGTAAACGTCTCTCGATACAAAGTGACCACTTCTAATAGCAAACATTTGATATTTTCTGAAAACCAATTGATATCTACACCTAGAGGTGGATTTTTGTTTCGGTTTAATAAACGTATCTATATTTTGTACAGTCCAGTTCTCGTGAGAAGAGATTTAACAGGAAGCTAGAAAATCTACTAGATCTAATTTCACGTATACATGTGTCAGGTCATGTATTCCGCCGCAGTTGATATGGATACAATCTTATAAAAATATATAAACTAACATTAATTTTTCAGTACAATATTATGTTTATCTTTTATAGAAAACTTTTTTTTGTATTAAAGAAATAATAACCATTATTATTAAACGCATGGGTTGAGTATATTAAAAATAATTTGATATATTTAGCAAATTATTATTCCAGATGACATTTTCAATAAAAAAATAAATTAGTTGAATGAACATATATTTTATATAAATAGGTTTCACAACAAACTATTTGTTCATAAGTCAGAGCTTATGAGTAGGTCTGTCTCTATAAGGGAAACGAGTGTTCATAAATAAATGTGAGAAAATATAGTTGCATAATTTAATCGTAACTATTTAATTCATAAAAAAAAGTAACAGTCGAATAAAGTGAAAAATATTTTTATAAGACTTCAAGTATTCATAAGTTTTTATTTATCTGAAAATATAATAATTTTAAGTACTAAAGATGTAGCATTAATCAATCTGCAATGACCTAAGAAATATAAAAATATTACTAAATGGTAGACATCAACTTAGGCTGCCACCCAACATGTACTCCATTCAATCCCTCCCTCCCTCTCTCTCTCTCTCTCTCTCTCTCCCCCCCCCCCT
>CABEEJ010009211.1:2153-17184 GCA_901482245.1 Timema douglasi
ATGAGAACTATCTAGAGATGACTCACCTGTAAGCTGGTCCGGATGAAGCTGGCGAGTCTGGTACAGTACACCATGAGAACTATCTAGAGATGACTCACCTGTAAGCTGGTCCTGATGTAGCTGGCGAGTCTGGTACAGTACACAATGAGAACTATCTAGAGATGACTCACCTGTAAGCTGGTCCGGATGAAGCTGGCGAGTCTGGTACACTCCTCTCTCCTGGTACAGTATACGATGATGGAATGACAGTTCTTGAACCGGTGTCCTGACAACAAATCTATGAGAGCTCTGTCTCGGGCCTTGTCCCTGGACACAGATAGAATCAGGTTCTCTGGGAGGGGGACGTCACTGATCACACCTGCCTCCTTGTCGGGGATGTGCAGATGGTCAACAATACTGGCGCAGGTAGCCCTGGTGGCTGTGGCCGTGAGACCAAGAACTGTTGAAACACCAAGCTTATCCCGCAGCACCTGCCAAAGACACGACCAATATATCACACTGTACAAACACCAGTCAGACACAGGGCAACCCTTTTTTGTTATTTGTCGAACGATCATGAACAGCGGAATATGAAACACAACATATTAGCACTTGGAATGAAGAGGAACACAATTCACACTTTACACTGCTGTCACTGGATGAAGAGGAACACAGTTCACACTCTACACTGCTGTCACTGGATGAAGAGGAACACAGTTCACACTCTACACTGCTGTCACTGGATGAAGAGGAACACAGTTCACACTCTACACTGCTGTCACTGGATGAAGAGGAACACAGTTCACACTCTACACTGTCACTGGATGAAGAGCAACACAGTTCACAATCTATACTGTCACTGGATGAAGAGGAACACAGTTCACACTCTACACTGTCACTGGATGAAGAGGAACACAGTTCACACTTTACACTGCTCTCACTGGAGAGAAAGGAACACAGTTCACACTTTACAGTGCTATCACTGGAGAGAAAGGAACACAGTTCACACTTTACACTGGAGAGAAAGGAACACAGTTCACACTCTACACTGCCACTGAACACCTCTTGAAGAAAATAAGTCATTACCTCCCAATCCCTGGACCTAGGTTTAATTCTACCACATGCCGTGAGAGAGTAGGAAATACGACCAAAAAGAGAGAAAGAGAAAAAAGAAATGGTAAAGATTTAAAGGATACACAGGAAAATGTTAAAGGAATGAATAACATAAAGCATAAACACAGCAATCTTTTCCTGTGCTTGATCTCGAAATTCAGGAAATCAGATGTTCCTGAAACTTGGCCGGAAAAAATTATTTCACGGATTTATCGGGAAAATATTAATATTAAAAAGTTACAATTAAGAAATGTATGTCACGTTTGTATTTCATCTTCATTAACATTTCCAGTAATTTATTAAAGTTAAATTAAGCTTATCTTCCATGAAGTAGATGGGTAGCCTAAACTTCAGTCGCTTTTATCATACAGCTATCGATAATTAATAAAGTACGACACCTTAGCTCAGTTAGTAGTGTGTCTGCCCACTGAGTTAAGGGTCCCAGATTCGATTCCTTGCATGGCCAAAAATTGAGGCGCTGAGTGCACAAACGGCCCGTACTTATTTCATTGTGGGTTGGGCCATTTGTTGCATTTTGTTTATTCAGCCTGCATTGGTTTTCCATGTACATCATTGTGTCTTTTCTCACAATAATGATTGAAGGTAAGATATTTTCAATGTTTAATTAGTTACCGTGATATCATATACTATATTAAAAATAAATGATTAATAAGATTCTTAATTTGATTCATTATAGTTTATAAATTTCAGTAAAAATGAAACCTAACATAACCTACTATGCTAATAACCTAGTATAGTATAAGCATATATATACATATTTTTTTAAAAATTACTTCATTGTTACTTGGCTATTTTAGATGAATATGTATATTATATTATATTTGTGTGTTCATTATTAAAATAGTATAGAGAAGGTCACTTTTAACTTTGGCTGGAATTTCGATTTTAATAGTTTATTATATTTTATGTTTCATAATATAATTCAGTAAAAAAATAAATCATTTTATCATAAACTAAAAAAAAAATTATATAAATTATAAGTAAACATTTTATTTACCATATCTAAGCATTATTTAAAAAACAAATATTCTATTATACTATAACCATCTGAGCCGACCTAATTGGTTTTAGTATTACTATTCTTAAAAGTACTTTATATAGGCCTAATTACATTACAGGTTTAAAAATAATCTGTTTATTTAATATTCAATTCAAGGGTAAGTAATAGAATTCCTTGCCTGCTATTTTACAGAAGACTGGTTACTATATGAGTTGTCTGAACCTGAAGAGCTTCGTAATGCCTATCTTTCATCATCTTATTCACAATCAGATGAGACGTCAGACATGTCTTCCGAGACTGATGCCCAGCCTAAATGTAGCGAAAAGTACCGATCAAAGGCAACTGAGTTTGACATTTTCTCTACAATTAAAAATCAGGATGAGCCCCATCAACCTCTACATGGAATGCAATTCAAAATGAAGAGCCAGCGATATCCAAGATTAAGAGCAGAAAGAGGTATCGAAATTATAACGCTTGGAAACGTAATGTTTGAGTTGGGGGGGGAACTCTGGCCAGAGCTATATTAAAACGAAAGGGTGTTACTGTTGCTGAGAACAAATTCAAAGATGTTGACTGTTCCTGCATTTTAAAATGTCACACACAAATTTCTCTAGAGCACAGGCAAAAGATATTCAATTCTTTTTATGAGCTGGCAGACCATAACTTACAGACAGTTTATTTGAATAGTATAATCAAAGTCAATCCAAAGCAAAGAGTGTAACCACAGCATGATGTATGGAAAAGACAAAATACAAGAGTATATTATTTACCTACTGAAAACGACATAGAAGTTAAAGTTTGTAAGACCTTCTTTAAGGATGTACTTGCACCCTGTTCAAACAAGCATCAGTTGTGGCTTTTTTTAAGCTGAACAATTTACAATACTTTGAAAAAACATCTATCATTGAAAAACGAAGGTTAATCCTCTGGTAGCTTTGGGGAGGGGCCCAAAAAGATCTACTGCAACTAGTTGATTTGGCCGTGCAGGTATAATGGCTTGGTACATACACTCATAGTTTATAATACTGCATTTAGTTTTCTGACAAAGTTCACATTTGCGGATCTGTTGCTTACAGTCGGAGTACAATCCAGGCCAGTAAATGTATCTTCGTAACAAGTGATAGCATTTAAATGCCTCGAAATGTCCTAGCCTGAGGTGGGCATGCAGTATTAACTGCTCCCTTAATATTGTAGGTATAAAAACTTGCCCTGATAGGTCCAATGGATGTTCAGAATTGTTCCTTTTATACAGTAATCCCTGACTTCAGACATATTTTGGCGAGATCTAGTTTGGTTCGACAAGCTGCAAATTTTTACTATTTGTTTGTGCGAGTTGTAGAAAAATTGGTTGAACTTCAGGGTCTTTCTTTTGTAATTGTTTGATTTTTCCCAATTGCTTCTCCAGGTCAAGAACTCCCTCTAGCAGCAGGGGAAGTACTAAGAAACTGTCTGTTCTTTGCGATGTATCCGGTTCTGGCTGTCCTTGGTCATTGAGAGGGAATCTACTTAGAATGTCAGCTTGGTGGTTGTCTTTCCCCGGTAAATATTCTAGTTCTAGGCCGAATTCCTGTATGGTTAGCACCCATTTTGCTAATCGGTCATTTTTTAGTATACAAGTGTTCATGAAAGTCAGCGCTTTGTGATCTGACAGAATTATAATTTTGTGTCCCAGTAACAGACTTCAGAATCGTTGTAGGGCCCAAACAATTGACAAACATTCCTTCTGTTACAGTGTAACGTCTTTCTGCAGGGTTCAGCTTCTGGCTGTTCATTGCGATATATACTCCATTCACGGTAGGAATTACCCTCTTAAAGGTCTTTTTTCCTACCAATATCCTACTATATAATAGATTTCATGAGGATTTAGAGCACAGAGTTCTGATGATACTTTCTTCTATGAGACTTACAGCAAAACTTTAAAGACATTTGAGGAAATTAATTAAAAATCTATCAGTTAAACAATGACCAGTATTTTGATGCCAAGACGGCATCTAGGAAAACAAATACGCTTCAGAAATAAAGAAAAATGAGATTCATATAAATGTGTCAAGTCCTTATTTCAAGGTATTGTCGAACAATTAAAAAAAGTTACAACCGAAGATTATAGGTTTAATTTGACAATGACATAGCTGATTTCAGTTTTATCAAGTTTGTTTCTTTGTTTTAAGAAATTAGAAAGAGAAATAAGTTTTTTTAATATGCCTATTTTAATACACTTTCAAACAACCTTGTACTTTCAAGACTTGGTTCAGACCATTGGTGTGGAAAAAGAATTTTTGCAAGTTATCAAGGCTACCAAAGACTTTAGCGTGACTCCTGTCACTAGTACCGCTTGTGAATGAGCTTTATGTAAACTGATTCAGGACAAGAATAAACTACAATTATTGAGGACCACCTGGATAAGTCGCTGCTTCAATATATTGAACAATTTGGACGTTGATCTAATGATTGAAAAACTGAAAAGCTTTATGTAAAGAGGTGTAATAAGTGCAAAAAGGGATAAAGGGTTAAAGAATAAAAAGGAATAAAAAAAGAGAAAATGCCAAAAATTCAAAAAATTCTTAAAAGGTATATAGGGGAAAAAGGGTAAAAGGGATATATTATCAAATAGGATATAAAAGTTAAAGGTATAAAAAGAGGCAATAAGAAAAAAAGGGAAAATGCACAAAAAGGGTAAAACGGACAAAATAGGTCAAAATTGCAAAAATTGCTAAAAAGGTAGATAGGACAAGAGAGGTAAAAGTAATAAAAGAATAAAAGTATCAAAGAGCAAAAAGGATCAAAAAGGCAAAAAGAGAAAGAAAGTGCCAAAAGGGCAAAAAAGTTAAATAAGGCAAAAGAACAAACGGGTTAAACAGGGTAAAAGTGCCAAAAAAGCAAAAAGTGTAAAAATGCCAAAAGGTTCCAAAAGTGTTAAAATGTTAAAAAGGACTAAAAGGGCAAAAATCACATTTAGTACAAAAACATAAACGGAAGGAAAAGGGTAAATGGAATAAAAGGGGTATAAAATTCTAATATTTTTGATTAGATCTACTCTTTCTGTCCCTTTTTCACTTTTTTTTTACAACTTTTTAACCTCTCTACCCTAAAATAAAACCATCCTTTCCCCTTGGTCCTTTTTTTGTTTTATTGCCCTGTCTGCACTTTTTACCCTTTTAAATTGTTTTACACCTTTTACCCATTTTACCTAACCTCTTTAACCTTATTTTAAAAACAATTTGATAAGCTATACCTCTTTACACTTTTTATATATTTTGCTTTTTTTACCCCATGCCAGGAAAGTTTATATACTGGAAATCTAAAAATATTTCTCCGGGAAATTGGGGCGTGGGGGCTATAAATATACATAACACTTTAGGTGAAGTAGAACAATAAAATTTGGCAAACATGTCAAAGTACTACTCTAGATATTCAAATAAGTTCTAAAAGCTCAAATTTCAAAGTTGGAGCAAGTGAAATAGGGGAGGGTGGAGTCCACATTTTCAAAACTAATTGAAACAACCACTTACCAGTGTGGTATGTAAAAACATTAAGCAAAAAAGATAACTGTACCGTACCATAAAATCTGATAGATCAAAATTTAAAATGGAACTCTGGGAAATAGGAAGGGGGGTATAGACAGAAAACTAAGCTTTTGGTTGCAATGATAAAGCACTGTCAAGAATGTGTAAGACTTTGGATTAATGGCACCGCTCTTTGGGCGTCAATTGTAACACTATGGAATCAATCAATCGCCCCGCTTCGGGAGTTGATTGAAACACTACGGATTAATTCCCTGATATAATAATGCTGTGATGATGTTTAGGTTGTCTTAAGCTCCATGATCGAGCGCCTATCATCAATGTACGGAAAAGATATCGTTTAACCAGATGTCTATAGCCCCGTGTTCGAGCACTAATTAAATCGGTATATTAATAAAATTGAAGAAAGATAACTGTTGATGGCTGTTTATTCACACACGGTTTTTATTTAAATGACACCTGTTAATTACATATACATATTCCAATTAAATGTTTTATATCACTGCACACTTGTGATATTAATGTAAGTTATTTTAAACTGTGTTGGACTGACTGCGTTGTGCGTGAGCGTGATCTCGCTGGAGATGTTTGTATCCCGGAGATCCCTTAATCATACGCACAATGGTTTATATATAACATACCCCTTGCCTTTTTCTCCCCTTATCAACAATGTAAAAACTAACTAATAGAAAGAGTCCTGGCGACAGGTTTTGTGAAGGCTAGCTTCTTATTGGTATAGGGAATATGCGTCTTCTGCCAAATAGGCCCTACTGCGAAGTTGTTCCTCTTAACAGGAATTGTCGCAGTTATTCTTTTAACAGGAAAGATGCTATAAAAAATATATTTTAGTGGTGAGATCCTTTTCACCTTTTTTCTGAGAAGCGCGTGTTTCTTCATGGATGAATCTTAAAAGGATACTCTACATACATTACTTTAAATAAAAATTACCTTCATCCATGACTTCTTACATAATTTAGATTAATCCAAACCAATATCATTACATTTGTAGTGCTAAATACCCAAATAGTTAGTAAATATTTAAATTTTCTAATTTGGGGTTGGTGAAATATTTGAAAGGGGTTTCCAAAATCTATATTAAAAACTACTTCCTATTGTGGTTATAAGATTTAAAATTTTCAGCCTGCTATAAGATGCTCCTCAAACATTATGAAAACAAACTATATTTAAAAATGAAAGATCAGAAAATAGGAAGATGGGCGTCCAAAAATTTCAAAGCTAATATAATATAACATTTCCCTTATGGTACAAAAGTGAAATATTTACTTACAGGTATAGGGACAACAACAAATAACCAGAAGAATCTGACAATTTTAAATTTTAAAACAAGGGTCAGAGAATTGGGTTGTAAGTGAGAGTGGGGGGATTTAAATTTCCAACCGTATAGAAAATAATAATAATAATAATAATAATAATATTTAGCACCGCGCCTTACTACCCGTTCGGGTTATACGCTTTTAAGTACTAATTACTCTAATGGATTAGGAATTGGAAAGGTTGAATCAGAGGAAGTGAACCCGCATTTGCGTGGAGGGAGAGTGGAAAACTATTTAGGAAAAACCACCCCCAGTTCACCCGACCGAGATTCGAACCTCGATCTCCCCGTCCTCAGGGGTTGAGCTCAACACGACAAGCGTGTTAGCCAACTACGCCACCGAGGCGGGTCGTATAGAAGAAGTCACTTTTTTTGGTGTTGTAGGAAAATGATAGACTTGCAAGTAGTAGTTACAAAGACCACTCCATATGAGCAGAAAATACTGAAAAATGGTTCCAAAATTTTAAGGTGTATAAGATTTCACAATCAATTAGAAAAAACCTTCTTGGTTTATTATAAAATCGAAATATGGCCGGTAATTACAGGGACCATTATGTATCTATATTATTATTATTATTATTAGCACCACGTCTTACTACCCGTTCGAGTTGTATGCACTTACGCTAATATGTAATGGTAGGGTGATTGTGAGATGAAATGAAGGACCTACAGTTTAGCGTGGAATCCAAACCACGATGGAGGCCTGGCATTCCCCACATTCACAAGATGTCTTGTCAGAGGTGAAGGAAGGGTTTGGTAATCAAGATAAATCTTTGCCGGGACCGAGGATTGAACCCCGGCCGCCAGCACAGAAGTCTGATGTATCTATAAAAGGCCATTATTTCATTAAGTATTTTTTGTTTACTTTGATGTTCTTTTTACACATTTTGTTTAATAACAATATATCTTTCGTTGTTATACTTCTATTATGATCGGTTTTATGCAAAGATTTTTGGATTACAATAAAGCCCTATTTTGACATAATTTTTTAGTCAGTCTGCCTATTTTTCACGTTTAGTCATACCATTTAAACCAATTAAGGATTAATATTTGATACGTTTATCTTTGGTTAATTTCATATTATAATTAAAATAAGGTTTTCCAAATATTCCCCGTGCGAAAACGAGCACACTGTAAGCTAGATAGTTCTAAAACAGATACACGGCACACTCAGATTCTTACAACAATAAAATCCATAACATGGATAAATATCGTGTTCAGACTACTAAATATCGTGTTCAGACTACTAAATTGGTAAGATTCGTACACGCAAAGTATGGTAAATCAAATTCCTAATTTATTTTATTTTTTTATCACGTCTTACTACCTGTTCAGGTTATATGCATAGATGATAATTACTCTAATGGGGTATGGATGAGAAAGGAAGAATATTAGAGGTAATCTACCCGCATTTGCGTGGGAAACAATTTAGGAAAATCCACCCTCAATAGACATGACTGGGATTAGAACCCCTATTTCTCCATTAGCGGCAAGCCCATATAACACAAGTGACACCTTAGAACGTTCGACCACTGAAGTGGGTATCAATCCTTAATTTTTTTCTATACTTAGCACCCATACTTTATATAAGTGAAAGGTACAGCAGCCCCGTGGCTTCTTTGGTGCTGACTGACAGCTCACAGCTGACTTCTGACCGTCAAAATTTAGGTATATATACCTAAATGTTGACTGTCAGAAGTGACAGCTGCTAAACACATGTTTTTGCAGATATTATGGTTCGGCGTAGGGATACATAATTTGGTCTGGTAACTTTTCAAAGCCATCAGCTGTCAGCTGTGAACTGTCAGTCAGCACCAAAGAAGCCACGGGACTACTGTAGTACAGTTTCACATCAACTTTGGTTTGTAAAATACATTATAAACTATAATAAATATCTGGCTTATTGAAAAGTAAATAGTTCATTAATGAATTAGACACCCTTGGCTTGGGCTTGTTTTGTTTAGTGATGACTGGTGTGGGAATATCTTGTGTGTCAGCCGGAGCGAGGTAACGGATGGGAGTGGCCTAACCAACTCCTGGCTCCACCCTTCTATACTTCAGTGTTCTGTCCAGAGATAGCCCTAGTAATAAGGGGTGAGATTTTAACGTTACAGCCTCTAAGTAGATAACAAATTACTCGATAATTAAGCTTTGGATTATAAATATTTTATAGTAAATTGGTTTTAAAGGATTTAAAAGTGATAACTCTTTTTATAAAAAGTCAAAATGCTGCATCATTACATTTTTTAGGCTGTGTCAAAAATAGTCAATTTTAGCATATTTTCACAAATGATAAAAAATAAAGTAAGTAAAAAACAAAAAAAGTTAGGAGCAAGTCTCACCTTTACAAAATAAAACAAGTCCCTTGTTCCTGTGATGTATTTACAAGGCTCTATAGGTTATGTAAGTTGGTCATGCAAACCAGCAAATACATCGCTCTGAAATGGGCTTTTAATTCAAGCCGAGTGTTGTGGATGGTTTGCGTATTATTTAATCTCTGGACACTGTTCACTAAGCTATAAAATAAACATAAAAACACAGGAGTGCCAAATGCATATTTTCCCCTTGCTTTTCCTAGTTTTTTTTAACACATTTTTAAAAATAGGATTTTGGAATACTTTTGCGGGCCCCATTAGACATGTCCATGGGCCAAACCTGGCCTACGGCCCGTACTTTGGCTATCACTAGTATGTGGTGATGTTAATGACTGACTGGACACTATCAATTATGTGCTGCTAATGATTAAACTGACACATCATGTTAGAATATATGGTGATGTTAATGACTGACTGGACACTATCAATTATGTGCTGCTAATGATTAAACTGACACATCATGTTAGAATATATGGTGATGTTAATGACTGACTGGACACTATCAATTATGTGCTGCTAATGATTAAGCTGACACATCATGTTAGAATATATGGTGATGTTAATGACTGACCTGACATTACTAGAGATTTTGTGGTGGTGTTAATGAATGACCTGACATTGCTCTAGTTTATGAGATGTTAATAACGGGTCTGACATATCATGATAGAGTATATGGTGATGTTAATGACTGACCTGACATTACTAGAGATTTTGTGGTGGTGTTAATGAATGACCTGACATTGCTCTAGTTTATGTGATGTTAATAACGGGTCTGACATATCATGATAGAGTATATGGTGATGTTAATGACTGACCTGACATATCATGAGATAAGAGGGTCGGAAGTTGTGCGACCACTGGGACACGCAGTGGGCCTCGTCAATACAGGCAAATGCAATCGGCGGCAGTTCTCGTAAGATGCTCCCAAACCCAGTGGCTCTCTCCCCAGAAACCACAGCCTCTGGCGATACCAGGAGCACATTTAGTTTCCCGGACTTGGCGAGGTCCAGGACCATCTGCCTTTGTTTGGGGGTCTGGACTGTGTGGAGACACGCGGCTTGCAGACACGGGGGTACACCAGTCACCTGCACACACCCCCAAAACTGGTACTTGCCACAGAATAGGGACCAACATGATCATTTACTCAGGTTTTTGAGGTAAATGGAAGATGGCAATAGAAAGTTGGGGGTTTTCTTAAGTTTTACACTAGTTTTAAATCATATACACTGCTATTGGTTTATTAAATAAAATACAAAACAACACAGTTCAGTGTTAATATATATGTAATGTACAGTATGAAATGATTTGACAGAATGCCTCTTGCCGAGATCACATAACATTATAATAAAGTAATGTAGGTTCAGTGTTACCAACTGTCATATAACAATTATCTTACATCTCACCTTTATAGACAGGTAAAAATAAAAACAAATTAACATGGCCTTTAATACATTCACAACTAGTTTGCATTCAATAAGCTATACATTTGATACCAAATACAAAACTGACAGCTATGACATGATTAAACAGTACAACAGACATAATTATACCCAATTTACAAGTTAAGGTGACAGTTTTTAGGAGGATGCACTAGTCTTCCTGAATTAGTAAAGACAGCTTTATCACCCTTATAAGCATCATTTGAACCATTAGGCTCTAGACAATACTGTGTTGACTCTTGAATATTAATCTTGTTACTGGAGTTAGCACAAGTATTGTCACAAACATCCTGTTGTTTTTCATTATTCCCATTTTGTTTACATTTCTTTACATGTAGCCTATTCCCATTTTGTTTAAATTTCTTTACATGTAGCCTATTCCATTTATAAATACCATTGGAACTGTCAATTATCAGAGTTCTTGGTTGTGGACCTATTTTTATTAATTGATCCCTAGGCCATTTTTTATTTCAGCTGGATTTTTCTCAAACAAAACTTCATCTTACATTTTAAGATCTGGCAAACATTTGTCAGTTTTGTTATAATATTTTTACCATTCAGTTGTTTCACTTAGTTATCCAATCATTATAATAATTTGTATTAACTAGCTTGGGTATCAATTTGGTTTCAACAATAGGTAGTGTTGTACATAGCTGTCTAGACATTAAAAATTGAGAGGGTGGCATTAGACTATCATTTGGAATAGTTCTATATTGTAAAAGAGCCAGGTATGGATCTGCATTTGATTCAAGAGTTTTAAAAATCATGTTTTTGAGTGCTTGGATTGCCCTTTCCACTTGGCCAGTAGACTGCTGGTAATGTGAACTACAATTACATGTTCTATATCCCAAGTTTTAGAAAACTTTTTGAAATCATTTGAATTAAATGGTGGCCCATTATCAGAAACCACAACAGCTGGTACACCATGACGAGCAAAAATTGACTCAAGTTCCTGTATTACTATACTGGAGCTGTTGAGCCTTTATTCAGTAAAGACATCTCAATATATTTTGAAAAATAATCCACACAGACTATATATTTCTTTCCCATAATTTCCATAAATTCAACTCCAACTTTGTTCCAGGGTAACATTTTGACTTCATGTGGCATTAAAGGCTGATTACTATTATTATTATTATTATTACTAGATAGTTGACAAGCAGAGCAACACATGTCAATATTTTTAATATCATTAACCATATTTGGCCAAAATAATGTACTTTTTGCAAACAACATTTCTTTTAGCATTGGCCGTGGAACAATGATACATTCACCTTTAAAATTTATTCCATTTGTTTCATAGATTTCATCAAAGAATTTGTGATAGGGTAAAGCACACGACTCTTTGTTTGAAAGACATCCTATTTGACAAAAATTATATACAATTTTTAAGACATGGTCTTTACTAGTTTCATCTCGAAAGGCTCCAGTCTTTTAGGAAACAATGACAGGTTTGAGATTAACAGATTGACATGTACACTAATATTCTCATCCGACTCAGGAACTGTGTCCACTAGTGGAGCTCGGGATAACGTATTCGAAATAAACATTCGCTCTCCTGGTTGGTAAACTACTTCTAAGTCATAAGGTTGTATTTTCAACATGTCTTTGAGGTCGTGGGGGGGACTTTATAAGATTTAAACTAGTAATTATAATACCTGATCCTAGCTAGTAATTGTGACAACTGTATACCTGATCCTCCATGAGTGACACCAGAGGGGAGATTACCAGCGTAATGCTGCCTCTTTTCCGAGCATAGAGATATGCCGGTAGCTGGTAACAAAGGGATTTACCAGACCCTGTGGAGAGGGTGACCAGTGTGGACAATCCGGACAGAATCCTCATAATGGCCACTTCCTGACCAGGACGGAAACTACTCAGACCAAACTTGGTCAGAGCTGCAAGAACCTCCAGGGGTGTATCTGGAAGAGAGCATTTGTACGTTAACAGTGTTCAGAGATGGAATTAATTACTCTTTTTTGCTGATGAGTGCATGTGAGTGACGAGTAGGAAAGGAAACAGGTTTCTCAACTGCACCAAGATAACCGTACTATATTTTTAGACAAGAAATGGTTTTTATAACTGAGCCACTGACCAATAAGAGAGCCATCTTGATTCAGCTGGTAGAGTGGCTCCACACGAGACGGTGGAATACTCTCCAAATCTAGCGAGCCCTTCAATCCTTCGGGAAGGTCAGTTCTGGACAACATGGCCTGCCTCTCGACCTGGGGCTGATGATAAACAAACCCTCTAGCAAATGGAACTTTGTTGAAAATAATACAAGAGTTCTTAGTGATGCTAAATGACACCAGTATGTGTTGACCTGCACAATGAGTTTGTATTGAACTTGAGCATTACTTTCATATTATCCAAAATATTCAGTTTATATTTCAAGATTCTAAAACAATGTAGACAAGACTCTAATAAAAAAATTATTGTTTACTTATGTCATGTTTTTTTATATTGTGTGTGTGTGTATATATACACACATACATTTATTATTATTAGCACTGCGTCCTACTACCCGTTCGAGTTATACGCACTTACGCTAACGTGAAATGGTACGGTGATTATGAGATGAAATGGAGGACCTGGGTTTAACGTGGAATCCGAACCACGGTGGAGGCCTGGCATTCCCTACATTCACAAGATGTCTTGTCAGAGGTGAAGGAAGGGTTTGGCAATCAGATAAATCTGTGTCGGGACTGAGGATTGAATCTCGGATCTCCAGCACAGAAGTCCGACACCTTACCCCTAGACCGCCAGGTCACCTATAAACTTTTAAAAAATTGTTGAGGTTCCAAGTTTGAATTCCAGCAATTCGAACTGAGTTTAAGGATAATTAAAGATCCCACATTGTGAACAAAGAGAAAGTTCAATAATTGGCAGTCACTAAATTACCAATTATTATTTCTCTTTTAAAGAAATCCTTCTTTTCATTCTTTGAGGTACGACGACACATTATACATTGAAGGTTCAGAGGAATGACAACCAATAAAAAGAATAACTTTCATTTTGAGGGGTTTTGAAGTTTTCACTAAGGAAGATGGGCCACTATTATTTAATGTCGGTACCTGAGGCACTAGAATAGTTCTCCTATTGGTCTGCAAGTGCTCAGCAGCCATCGCTTGAGCTTGTTCCAGTGACGGGAACAAACTGTCCTCTTCCACTCCATCGTCCTGAGGCAGCAAGAGGTCCCCTGAAAGATATCAATACACATGTCCAGTCTTGTGGCAACAATTCAAACTACCAGTAGATGGTTTAGTTGTTAACAAATGTGCTCTTACCTTTGTTTGTGCAACTATATGCAAAGTGTCCAATGTCCCCACACTTGTAGCAAGTGAGGAGCCCTCTTCCCTCGTTAACATCGTCACCAATATTTCCCTCTTTCTTCTTTCTCTTCCACTCTGCTTTCTTGTATTTGGAGTAGGTCATGGTCTTTTTACCACGAACGTACACTTTCTTCTTCAGGTTCACACGGACAAAATTGTCATTGCCGTGACCCGACGACATCTTTTTCTCAAGGATTTCTTTGCGCGAAAGCTTATTTTTCTTATCTGATTTGCCTGGACATTTTTTAACGCTCTCTTCTTTTTCAACTATTTCATCCGCAAGTTTATCAAGGTCAAGTTTATGGGCACTCTCGTTACAAAGGTCAGGCAAAAATTGTTTAATTTCTGATTCACTTGCACATTTTATGGCAATTCTAGATTTTTTAGGTGGCTTGTTTGGACCTAGGTTTGGTTCATCCAATGACGTTTCTGCAGTTAAACTATTGTTAAGGAGCATCGACTTGCGCTTGATCCCAAAGCTGAATCTAGATCGAGACTCTGTCTCAGACTCACTGTCATACACTACATCCTGATCACTGTCAACCATCTTATTTTGAGTGCAAACATCTGTGAAACTATCTGCAATCACTGCATTGTCAGATTCAGAATCAAACTTGTTACAAGGTCTGAAGTTAAGGGCAGCCCCCTCGGGGGAGACGGAGCTCTTCCCGCTGGATTCCATAGACTCAATCCCTGAGTCTCCAAGCGGTGAACTCCTCTTATCTAGACTGTTGAGCTGTGAGCATCGCTCCAGCCAGCCCTCATCAATCTTTCTGGCAGGTGTCAGATCAAGCTGGAAACTGTTGGACGTCCTTACTACTTTGTTGAGGATATTGACCGGCTGATTAGCTACAGCTGTGGATGTTGTCATCACTTTTAGTTTCTCTCGACTGAAATCAAAAAGTGTAGATCTTTCCT
>CABEEJ010009212.1:8827-19738 GCA_901482245.1 Timema douglasi
TCCACGCAAATGCGGGTTCACTTCCTCTAATTCAACCTTCCCAATTCCTAATCCATTAGCATAATTAGTACTTAAAGCGTATAACCCGAACAAGTAGTAAATAAACAATAATAAATTTGAAAAAATCTAATACAGAATTTAAAATTCCAGCATCGTGGTGTATATGTTTGTGTACGGTGGCTACTAATTTTAAAATTTCAGCCCTCTATGTGCTGTAGATATCATGCAATGCTCATTACCAGGGCCCGGAAGTTGATGACATTGCATCTTTTTTCTATGAAGTCAATCGCAATACTCACTTGTATATAAACACATTTTATGATACGCTGATATCGAAAACATCACTTTTATTGTGCATATTTTTGGCGTTTTTGCAGCTTTTTTACTGTTTTTACTCTTATCGTGCATTTTATATCATTTTTAGAACTTATTACGGTACATAAAAATAGTAACTCACAAACGGTAATGCGCATATTCACGTATCCATTATTTGAATTTACTTAAAGCATTAGTTTTCTCTTGTAATTATTAGTACGGCCGGACATGAAAAAATGAGGTTTTCTGACAGAGCAATACTAAATACGAAATAAACTGAGAAGGAATAGTATATTCCATTCACCGTAGGAGTTGACTTCTGAAAGGCCTTTTTCCCTACCATAAATCTACTATTTAGTAGGATATTGGTAGGGAAAAAGACCTTTCAGAGAGTAGTTCCTACCGTGAATGGAATATACACATATTTTTAGTTTCTTATCTTGTTCATGTTTCATTGGAAAACCCCAGTGCTGGATAACTGGCGAGCTTGGAATTTAAGGAATGTAATACTTTGTCTACCTCAGTGGTACAGTCACAATTGTTTAGAATGTGGCTGTTAGTTGAATAGATTAGTGTCAGTTTAAATTGTATCTCTCAAGCTAGTTGACTTAATACTGCTGGTGAGTTTTAATATGGAACTCGGCTGCACAGGCAGTGGTGGAAAGAGAGGAGAGGGAGGAATAACATTCACTTGTCCTTGAACTGTTCCGCGCATGTGTACTTTTTTTTTTCACTGCGCAACCCTCAAGAGTTTCATGTTAAGCCTGTTGTACTTTCATATATTTGTGTATTTCTAAGTGAGCAGTAGATGCAGAAAATCAAACCATCTCAATTCTACCATTTACGACAGTTAGTTCATGAGTTTGGTGAAAGTGTTTTTTCCACAGACGGGAGAGTATTATTTTGCAAATTGTGCGAGTCAACAGTTTCAGCAGAAAAAAAGTTTTCTGTTACTCAGCATATCGGTAGTGAGAAACATAAGAGTGCTTTAGAACGGACAGCAATAAAAAAAATTAATTCAAAAATTGCTGTTCCAAAGGGCTTCAACATCTAAAACCAAACCATCTTGTTTTATTCAAGAGTTTTCAAATATTGTTGACAGCTAATATTCCACTCGGAAAAGTAAATCATCCTAAATTTCGTGAGTTTTTAGAAAGACACACGAATAATTCTACACCAGATGAATCTACTCTGCGAAAAAGCTATGTGAGCTTGTGCTATGAGAAAACTAGATAAAATACGAAGCAATGTGTGCGGGGGAAAAAAATCTGGGTATCAATTGCTGAGACAATAGATGTAGAAGGCCGCTATGCAAGTGACGTAGTTATTGGAACCAGTGGCGGCTCATAGCTAAAATTAATGGAGGTGCTACTCCAGATATTTTTAAATCTTTGTTTTAAAATTGTGTAAAAGGAAAAAACGTGTTTAAAAAGAAAATTTATTCAGGACCTTGATAAAATCTTAGCAAAAAAAACATTTTTCCTTACTTTAACTTAACATTTTACAGTTTAAGCTTGATCTATTCATTTAAAAATGAAATCCATTCTTCTTGTCTTAATTTGCACAAAAAGTTCAATAATTTTCTTCTTGATCTCTGGATGACAATTGAGGAAATTTTTCTCCATTGAAAGTACTGCAAGCGCATTTAGTCTTTCTGTTAAATAAAATAACTGAAAAAAAATTAATCAAATAGAATAGCTGGAAGCAGAATAATAATATAATTCTACACTTGATCACATTCAAGAATAGGGTACACGGTTTTTAAGCACAACACACGCTGACTAAAAAAAAACTTCCTTCCACCATCACGCCAGAGCCAGCAATACGTAGGCGACAGTGCTCTCTCTACCTGGCAGTCCCGCCTTCCCCCCATCCCCTTCCTATGTGCGCATGCGCACAACAGTCAAACACCACGTCGCTGGCACTGTGAAGCACACAGTTACATACAAAGATTTTTATATATTTTTCATAAACTGGGGGATGGCTACTGAAGTACTGACATTAAGCTTAAGGAATATATATTGTACTACAAAAATAAATAGAGAATTAAAGAAAATATTATTAAATGTTATCGATAATATCAAGTGTAAATAGGGGGTGCTGCAGCTCCGCAGTGCCTATACACGAGCCACCACTGATTGGAACTCTTGAACTAAATAATGTTGTTCAAACATTTCTCTTGAATACATCAATCTTGGATAAATCTAAACACTCCACAATCAGCAAGTTGTTCGTTAAATCCATGTGTCTGCTTTGGCCTGACGGTATTAATCACGAAAATGTTATTCTTTTTGTAAGTGGTGCTGCGCTGTATATGGTCAAAGCAACAACTGTAATTAAATCATTATAGGCCTATTCTAAAATGATTCACGTAACATGTGTTGCTCATGAAGTTCACTCAGTTGCTGAAGAGGTGAGAAAGAACTTTGGAAATGATGTCCAACTAGGGTCAAACGTTATAAAAGTATTCTTGAAAACGCCATCTAGAGTGCTTGATTTCAAGATGGTGGCACCGGATGTACCTCAGCCAATAATTACACGATGGTGTATATGTCATCATGAGTGTTTCTATTATTGTGACCATATTCATGTTTAAAAAACAGTTGTGGACAGATTTGACAGTGAAGACGCCGTATCTATCAAGATTGCACAAGATATGCACTCAGATCGCAAAATTGAGGGAAACTTGGCGTATATCAAGGCTAATTTCAGTATTTTGACCGTAACCATAACTAACTTAGGAAAGAAAGGTGTGTCATTGTCTGACGCTACTGCTCTTATCACAAAACTACAGGAACCTCAAGAAATCTTCAAGCAAAATTGGAGAAGCAATGTTTGCAAAAATTCAGAATGTGTTGATAAAAAATTCGGGATTCATAACAGTGTGTAAAATCGCTGACATAATCACCGGTAAAAGTGACTCTTTAGAAGAAATTGAAGAGGACATATCGCCGGGTGATATTCCATGCATCAAGTATGCTCCAATAACATCCGTGGATGTAGAGCGCAGCTTCTCCAGGTACAAAACCCTCTTGGCTGATAATCGCAGATTAATCATACCGGATAATCTGAAGATGACCTTCATTGTGCATTGCAATGCAGAGTAAGGTAAATCTAAGATGTTCTTTCATCTCTATATCATTCTCACATGCACACAAATGTTCTTCCTATTTTATTATATTTAGTGGGCAGATTGGTTATACAATATATATTAAATTTATTTCTCCTTTTTCAGGATTCCCCCATTATCTTAATCGGACAAGAAGAATCATAATTGGATTTTAAATGTAGTATTAATTTTAAAAGCATTTTTTTATAATTTTTAGAATAAACAATCGAGTTTTTAAGTGCATCTTTTTTATTTTTAAGGGCCTTTTTCTTATTTTTGAGAGCATTAATACTCTCTTTTTAAGTGCATTTTTGGGTTTTATAAGGGCATCAACTTTCGGGCCCTGCTCATTACAAATAAACTTCATTTTACTAGTAAAGATTAGTACATTCATCAAAAAAATTATCTAACGCTTCCAATAATACTTATGATTTACTGTATAGTTTCTCTTTACATTATTATTTAAATGGACTAAGAGTATACATACAAAAGCAATATGAGCTTACAATTTTCGAAAAACGGGCTTCCTATGAAAATCAGACTTTAGAATTAGCTTGCTATCGGGAGGGCAACTAAAGGACAACGTATTTGAAGAGCAGGTGATATGGCACGCCTTCGTGAGATCTGCTTACAGGAGAAAACTAGTTTATAAGAAGCAGTGTAACGGCTTGATATGATTAGTGTGTTCAGTTATTTGTAAATTTTTAATAAAGGAAATTATCTCACCTAGTTTATTGACCACTGAACTGTAACAGTCAGCGAAAATTTTTAAATGTAGTAAAATATAAAGTTATACAATCTATCATCATAGTGAATTAAAATTGTTTTTACTTATAATTATTTATTATTCAAGTCGTTCTATAGTGTGATGTGAAAAGGTGTATATGTATGCTCATATAATTACTATGGCAGTCAATTGATTACTAAGAGTTGCCTACTGCTTTGGTGGCCGCGTGGTTTACGGCATCACGCTAGAAGTAAACTGTACTGCCAATGAGATCGGGGTTTGAATTCCAGTAGGGTGTACTGAAGCTGGTTTTTCCTAAATTGTTTTTCACTCTCCCTCCACGCAAATAAGGGTACACTTCCTGTCAACTCAACCATACCTATCTATAACACATTAGCTTACCTAGCACATATGCATATTATGTAAACGGGCAGTACGACATGAAAAAAAGTCTATTCAGTGGATACATTTAGAGAAGAGGTTAAAAATACGTATTTATAACACAAAACAAAGTCTGTTCGATCAGTGGGACAACATTGAATTCAATATCATGTCCCGTGCAAGTCAGAGGTGCCCATAAGAACGATCACGTACTGATTTAAAGTTGATTGCTAGTAAATATGTTAAAACTACCTCAAACAACTTAAATATTATGTCAAGATGTCTACTATTAAAACTACCATGCACTATTTACATTTAACAAAAAAAAAGTTGAATGATTTTTTTAAATCTTTCATTGTAAAAATTAACTTACTGTATTAATATTTTAATTCTATGTTAATTTCCTAAACTACATAAATAACTAATACTATTAATATTTATGATCTGACCAATAGTTCTATAATTGTTTTCCATCAAAATAGTCTATTGTGTGATAAATACTGGACTGTGATCTCCACATAAAAATTAATTTAAATACCTTGGGGTTCCATAATCTTCTCTTGATCTGCATGAAACTCTCATATCTCGACACTTCCATGTATGCAATGACACATCGGTACAGAATGAAGCAAACAAGGCTGAAAAAATACATACAGAATATACTTACTGTACTTCATTTTGCGCAAAGAACAATTTATTAGGAAATGGTGAAATGAAAAGACATGTTAAAAGCATTGTTGAATATTAACTATATACTATTAAAACGGATGCTAGTTTCAGTATTCCTGCCCCTAAAGCGCTGGGTAAGTATAGATTTAATGTTACAAAATGACAATTAAGAACTAAGATTTATGTATAAATATTACAATCTTTGACGAGACAAATATTTGATTTGAAATGCTAAAAATAAATGGTACCGAATCCGCATAGACTTTATCACTCTATTGTTTAAAAATTTAGATATTTACCCAAAACTCGTAATACATGTGAAAAGAAATAATATACATTATAAAATCCAAGCATAAATTTCACTATACTTACGTACAACATTTTTGAGTTCCGGTTTTAAATTTTATAGTTTTATTTTTAAAGAATGTCCTCATTTGTATGTTTGAACCAATAAAAATGATCGATTTTGGGTCCACAAGGGTCAAAACACTTAATACTAAAATTTTGAATTCCGGTTAAAATTTTAACATTTTATTAAGTGTTTCACATCTTCAGGTCATCGCATTGCTATTCAATTCCTAATTTATAAATTTTGACCAATAAAAAATGTAAATATTGATTATTGAGTCTAAAATGATATAGATAGATCATTGTTGTATAAACATTTCTCCTAATAGGTTAAAGGAAAAATAACAAACTTTTTGAGAGACTTATTTATATTTAATTACTCTATGGCATTACAGAATTATTACGTTAAAACTTAAGCATTATCTCTTTACAACTAAAGCTCACAAAATTGTATTAATATATTTGTCAATATCTCAGAAAATATTGCTTTTATAAAAATGTATTTCAAATAAAAGTTTTTATTTTTAATTGTAGGCTACTACAATTTTGCAATGATAAATTATTTAGTATCACAAATATTTGTGTAAATACAGAAATTTCCGCTTCTGTAAAGTATTCTAAAATTCATTTTCATAGGAAAATGAAAATATCCATTTTATTTATAATCTTAATCAACGCCTAGATACGAATTTTAATCAAAATCGTTAGAGCTGATTTTGAGAAAATCTGTTTTTTCTCTTTTCACTTTTTATTAGCTGACTCTTAATTTCAGGTTTAAACAGACACACAGACAGCATTTCAAAAAATATTTTTATGGTTCGGGGGGTAATGAGACGTCGACATCCATCAACAATTCGGGTTAGATTTTTTTTAAGATCGCAATACTTTACCTTTAGTGTTCAAAAAGTTCAAAAATATATACATAGTTGCGTACAGCTTGAAATTTATTAGTTTTATAAAAATATGTTTCAAATAAAAGATTTGTATTATAAATAGACCTACATATTTCCAATGATAAGTAAATTCATATCTCAAATAGTTATTGAGATATGATAAATAAGAATTTACCCATCAGACCGGAACCCTTAAAGTCATTTTTCTAAAATTTTGAGAGTAGTCGTTTTGTTTGTAATATTTATAGATGTTCATAAATGAAATTTAATCAAAATCGTTAGAGGCGATTTTGAGAAAATCGACTTTTTCTCTTTTTGCCCTTCAGTAAACTACCCTTAATTTTAGGGTTAGATATCCAATTCCAAAAACACCTCGGGGCAACCTTATTAAAACCGTAGATATCAAATTTTATCCCGATCGGTAAAACAGTTTAGGCTCTAGTCGGAGGTACAGACAGACAGAAGGAGATTCAAAAATCACTTTTTCTGATTCGGGGGGCCATGAAACGTCGAGATTCATCAAAATTTCGAGTTCAATTTTTTTTGACGATTCCAATACTTTCTCTACCTGTAAGATAACGAGAAAGTAAAAATGTTAAGAGTATATATTACCATACAAGACAAATAAATAAAAATACATGAAAGGAATATAATTATTTTTTTATTCTTGAAACATAAATTAGTTGTAAGAAATATAGATTGTTGAGTATTGTTGAACTTGCTGACGATCTGGACTGAAATTATTAAAAAATATATATATATATTAGAGTTCTGGAAGAAAATGAATATAAAATAAATCTTGCTTAGTATTTTAAGATGATTTTAAGATGTTGATGGTTAAGATAAGTTAAGATAGAGTTTGAATAAAGAAAACTGAAACAATCTCCCTAATGTATAAAATGTCTGCTGGTTTCTCTGAATAATTCGGATGAATTTTTGTCTTCTTTAACATAATACACTTTGATGAAATTTCACACTTAACTTCTTGAAATCAAATCTGATACGAGACAGATACACATCAACATCATAAAGACTCTGAAAAGAAAAGTTCTCGATAATACTAATAGCTTATTTCATCTTCCTTCCAGAACAATTTTAGTCAATTATGTATGTGTATTATATTTACATTGAAAGGGGAATATAATAGAATATTAAAAGAAAGAACACTGATAGATAAAATAACCATAATTGGAAAATGAAATGTGTATTTAATTGTTGGTTGTCACTTTATAATTTACCGCTAGTCGGATTAAAAACACAAAACCTAATCAATTTCTTTTTTTTAATAGTTTCCTCTGTAGGGGTGATCTCGATTTTTATCGTTGATCCTTGTCTTTTTAACTGGTTGGTAACCTACAAAGAACACACTTACTCGCCGGTTCACTATTGTCGCCTCATGAAGCTAGGATTTCTCAAACAACTGACAGTTAATAAACAGTTCATCTCGTGACAAATCGAGAGGATTAGTCTGGCTTGACGCAGGTAGGTGATCTAGGCTATTTATAATATTGATTGATATTACATTCGTAAGCTTTGGTAGGTAATACAAAGCTTCTTTCATCTTGAGTTTACTTAAAGATGAAATATTAAAAAAAAACTCGCGGTTGGTTTGGCTGCTTGAAAACGCCATATAGGTTTCTAAACGAAATGATTCAGAAATAATAGTTAAAATATGAAATTATTTAATTTCCTAAAATAACATAGGGGAATTCTGTTCTGTAAAACAGAATAAAAGATGCCGTAGTTGAGTGGGCAAAATATGTATGTAAAGTTGCGTTGGGGGGAAACTTAAAAAATATGCATGTTGAAATGAACAGCTGAAAGAAACTGTGAGAGAAAAGAAAGAAACGTACAAAGTAATGATTCATGTAAAGAGTGAAACAGAACGTAGGAGGTTGTGGGACATATACAAAGGGAAAGAGATGAATGCAAAGAAAGAAGTACCTAAAGGAAAGTAAGGAGCCAATGAGATTAAAAGTAGAAAGAATGCAGAATGATTTTGCAGGAAATAAAAACTATCTGGAAGTGGGTAAAGATATTAAAACAAGGAGTGCAAAGAAGGGACTAAGGCATTTAGAATGAACGCTGTGAGATTATCTGGGATGAAAACAGTTTAAGAGAACGATTGAGGGAGTATTTTTAGAAATGATATGGCGAGAAAGTATCAGAAAATAGGGAATATGTTATGAGTGAAAGAATTATGTTGAGTTGTTTAAAGATATGAAAGTTTTAAAGAATAGTAAAGCTGTGGGCGTAGATAGGATCACAAGTGAAGTGCTTTAGTGTGTGGTCATGGTACTTTTTGCCAGATTGTGTGAGTTGATCAATGTGTGTGCTGAGATTTCAAATGTTCCTAATGAGTGAAATAATGCTGCCACTGTTCCTTTGTAGATAGGCAATATGAGTGGATGTAAGAATTAGAGGGCCATTATATTGTTGAGTATTCCAGGCAAAGCTTATAAAAGAGTCTTAATTGAGAGGGTGCGGAAAAAAGACTGTGGACAAGATTTGAGGTGTGCAATGTGGTTTAATGCCAGGTAGAGGTTGTATGAACCAAATATTTTCATTGCAACAAGTGATTGAGAAATGTATGGAAGTAAGGAAGAAAGTGTATTGTGAATTTGTTGATATGTAGAAAACGTACGATTGGGTTAATATGACAAGATTGTGTTTTGTCTCCATGGTTGTTTAATGTATTCATGGATAGGTGTATGAGGGATGGTTGTGAGGACGCCATTGGTGTACAAATGGATAATGTGAATGTGAAAATACTGCTATATGCAGATGATGTATTAATGGCTGAGAATGAAAGGGACTTACAAATGCATTAAATCGTTCGTATAAATGTCTCCAAAACTAAGGTGATGGTTTTAATCAGGATTAATCAGGAAATGATTGTCAGCTTAGTATAAATGGAAAACTGTTAGACAAGGAAGTGATTTTTTGTATCTAGGCAGAATGTTTTGTAAACATGGAAGGACAGATGGGTAAATCTACAAACGGGTGAATGCATCTCGGATACTAGTTAAAGTATGTTCAGCGTAGTAATTGCTTTTCTTTTTTCCTGCCAGAAATATATTATATAATATGATATTGTTAGGAAAAAATACCTTTCAGAGAGTAATTCCTACCGTATAAATGCATGTGGACTATGTGTGCCCATTGGCTTTTATGTATGCCCATTAGTTTTTTATGTGTGCCCATTGGATCGAAATGCCTGGGTTTTTCTTGCTATCATTATAATTTATGTTGCACTTGTTGCAACATTTGCATTGGTATATGTGTCTTATGGTCTTCACAATATGACGTGACGCTTTTGTGCGTGTTACCTGTTAGCTTTCAATAGTAGGCTTTTTACTTTATCACTCAACTATGTCAAATTATATATAACTTTTACTTGAATTCACAAATTGTTTTATAAATAAATTCATAAGTTGTTACGCTTTAAATATCTAAGGAAAAATCATAGTGTCTATATTTTGATGAAATAATAGGTCTATATAACTTTTACATAAATTCATAAGTTGTAACGCTTTAAATATCTAGTGATAGTGTTTTTAACACTTAACTATAAGCTTTAATACCATTTATCTAATATTTGTTTGAATATTAGATTTTACATATTATGGCAATTTAAAGTGTTATGAGCTTTTAAATTATAATATTTTAGAATGTTCATCTTGTCAGTACATGTGTTTCTTATCACACTATAATCATTCAACTATGTCAAATAAAACTTCGTATACAACTAAGTAATTGAAAACATTTTACTCCCGTTGCAATTATCTAATAATGTTAGTCTATTTTAAAATGATATGAGCTTATAGTATATCTACCTTTTCACCACATATGTTTCTTATTCAATTTTGACATTAATAATTTGATACGATACCAATTAACTAGATGTAAATCTGTTCTAGCAATACATCAAGTTGTTAACACTTTCACTGTATAATATTATATATGTTTTGCTTACATGTTTTCAAATTTAAGTTTGTTACACCTTCATGACACTTGTGCTCAATATATTCACAGCTGATCCCACATTGATGTTGATGTTATTAAATTTACGTAAGCTATTTCGTCATCATTTCCGTTGGTGTGTATATCACCGTTCAGACCCATGCCTGTGTAGGTGGTCTTGTTGCAATCACTGGTAGGGAAAAGCATTTCAACCCCGTTAAAGACATGCTGGTGGAGGAGGTCTTGTTACCATCACTGGTAGGGGAGGGCATTTCACCCCCATTAAAGACATGCTGGTGGAGAGGCTGCTGAACACCATCCCCCCCCCCAATTCGGAAGCAGCTCGGGCTTAGCACCTCCGGATCTCGTGGTGCTCTTCCGCACGGGCACCCTTGTTGCGACATTTGCAGAGGTATATATGTTGTTGTTCCGCTCTTTGTTGTTCTTCTGGCTTCGGGGAGCGGGGAGGTGCGTCGTCTAGACCTAGGTCTAGAAGTCGCTGCTGC
>CABEEJ010009213.1:0-19731 GCA_901482245.1 Timema douglasi
CATGTAACTACCCCAGTCAGCTATAGTCAGGCATCTTATCCATGTAACTACCCCAGTCAGCTATAATCAGGCCTCTTATCCATGTACCTACCCCAGTCAGCTATAGTCAGGCATCTTATCCATGTAACTAACCCATTCAGCTATAGTCAGGCATCTTATACATGTAACTACCCCAGTCAGCTATAGTCAGGCATCTTCTCCAAGTAACTACCCCGGTCAACTATAGTCAGGCATCTTATCTATGTAACTACCCCGGTCAGCTATAGTCAGGCCTCTTATCCATGTAACTACCCCGGTCAGCTATAGTCAGGCTTCTCCTCCATGTAACTACCCCGGTCAGCTATAGTCAAACCTCTTCTCCATGTAACTACCCTAGTCAGCTATATTCAAGCCTCTTCTCCATGTAACTACCTCAGTCAGCTATAGTCAAGCCTCTTCTCCATGTAACTACCTCAGTCAGCTATAGTCAGGCATCTTCTCCAAGTAGCTACCTCAGTCAGCTATAGTCAAACCTCTTCTCCATGTAACTACCTCAGTCAGCTATAGTCAACCCTCTTCTCCATGTAACTAACCCAGTCAGCTATAGTCAAACCTCTTCTCCATGTAACTACCTCAGTCAGCTATAGTCAAACCTCTTACTGCATGTATACACCAGAGTCAGCTATAGTCAGGCATATTATCTATGTAACTACCCCGGTCAGCTATAGTCAACCCTCTTCTCCATGTAACTACCTCAGTCAGCTATAGTCAAGCCTCTTCTCCATGTAACTACCTCAGTCAGCTATAGCCAAACCTCTTCTCCATGTAACTACCCCAGTCAGCTAGAGTCAAGCCTCTTCTCCATGTAACTACCTCAGTCAGCTTTAGTCAAGCCTCTTCTCCATGTAACTACCTCAGTCAGCTATAGTCAAGCCTCTTCTCCATGTAGCTACCTCAGTCAGCTATAGTCAACCCTCTTCTACATGTAACTACCTCAGTCAGCTATAGTCAAGCCTCTTCTCCATTTAACTACCTCAGTCAGCTATAGTCAAACCTCTTCTCCATGTAACTACCCCAGTCAGCTATAGTCAAGCCTCTTCTCCATGTAACTACCTCAGTCAGCTGTAGTCAAGCCTCTTCTCCATGTAACTAACCCAGTCAGCTATAGTCAAACCTCTTCTCCATGTAACTACCTCAGTCAGCTATAGTCAAACCTCTTCTGCATGTATACACCCGAGTCAGCTATAGTCAGGCATATTATCTATGTAACTACCCCGGTCAGCTATAGTCAACCCTCTTCTCCATGTAACTACCCCAGTCAGCTATAGTCAAACCTCTTCTCAATGTAACTACCTCAGTCAGCTATAGTCAAGCCTCTTCTCCATGTAACTACCTCAGTCAGCTATAGTCAAACCTCTTCTCCATGTATACACCCGAGTCAGCTATAGTCAGGCATATTATCTTTGTAGCTATTCCAGCCAGTTATAATCATGCACCTTATCCTTGTAACTATTCCAGCCAGTTATAATCATGAGCACTATCTTTGTAACTATTCCAGCCAGTTATAATCATGCGCATTATCTGAGATATTACTCCAGCCAGTTAGGGCCTATAATCAAGCACATTCTCCGAGCAGCCACACCAACGCCCTCTATTCCTTCATGCACTTGATATCAATCTCCACGATCGCCTGAACCCTCTCTTGTCACCTCTTTTATCGACACATGGGTCTGGTTGAAGGAACCACTACTCCCTGAGGTATGCAGCCTGCTTTACGCTCATGTCAATCGGTCTCACTTGCCCCTTGGGATACAGGAACCAATGTTTCAATACGGCCTGCTGCTACCCTGGAGATAGAATAACTAGCAGCTGGATCTAGCCATTTAGCTCCAAGCTTGGACAGCAGCTTCTCGTTCCTGGGCCGAATTGATTGACAGAGTCATGACAGCTTCCTGTTCCTGGGTTCATTACTTTGACAGAAGGACTACAGCTTCGTTTTCATGGGTCCATTAATTTGAGAGAGGGACTGCTTTCTGTTCCTGGGCTCAATATCTTGACATAGTGGCTACACATTCCTGCTCTCATTATTTTGATGGCGTATCTACATCTTCCTGTTCCTAAGCTCTATATCTTGGCAGAGCGTCAACAGTTTCCTCTACCTAGGATCATTATCTCGATAGAATAGCTACAGCTTTCCATTCCTGAGCTCTCTATCTCGAAAGAATAGCTACAGCTTTCCATTCCTGGGCTCACTATCTCGATAGAATAGCTACAGCTTCCTATTCCGGAGCTCATTATCTCGGTAGTATAGCTACAGTTTCCTATTTCTGAGCTCATTATCTCTATATAATAGCTACAGCTTCCTATTCCTGAGCTCTCTATCTCGATAGAATAGCTACAGCTTCCTATTCCGGAGCTCATTATCTCGGTAGTATAGCGACAGTTTCCTATTCCTGAGCTCATTATCTCTATATAATAGCTACAGCTTCCTATTCCTGAGCTCTCTATCTCGATAGAATAGCTACAGCTTCCTATTCCGGAGCTCATTATCTCGGTAGTATAGCGACAGTTTCCTATTCCTGAGCTCATTATCTCTATACAATAGCTACAGCTTCCTATTCCTGAGCTCTCTATCTCGATAGAATAGCTACAGATTCCTATTCCGGAGCTCATTATCTCTATATAATAGCTACAGCTTTCCATTCCTGGGCTCACTATCTCGATAGAATAGCTACAGCTTCCTATTCCGGAGCTCATTATCTCGATAGAATAGCTACAGCTTCCTATTCCTGAGCTCTCTATCTCGATAGAATAGCTACAGCTTTCCATTCCTGGGCTCATTACCTCGATAGAATAGCTACAGCTTCCTATTCCTGAGCTCTCTATCTCGATAGAATAGCTACAGCTTTCCATTCCTGGGCTCACTATCTCGATAGAATAGCTACAGCTTCCTATTCCTGGGCTCATTACCTCGATAGAATAGCTACAGCTTCCTATTCCCGAGCTCATTATCTCGATAGAATAGCTACAGCTTCCTATTCCGGAGCTCATTATCTCTATATAATAGCTACAGCTTCCTATTCCTGAGCTCTCTATCTCGATAGAATAGCTACAGCTTCCTATTCCTGAGCTCATTATCTCGGTATTATAGCGACAGTTTCCTATTCCTGAGCTTATTATCTCGATATAATAGCTACAGCTTCCTATTCCTGAGCTCATTATCTCGGTATTATAGCGACAGTTTCCTATTCCTGAGCTCATTATCTCGATATAATAGCTACAGCTTCCTATTCCTGAGCTCACTTTCTTGACAGAGGGACTACAGCTTTATATTCCTGGGATAATTATCTTGATAGTATGTCTTTGGCTTTCTGTTCCTGGGCTAAGTAGATTGGCATAGAGACTACAACTTACTGTTACAGATTAATCTAGTGTATTAACTTCTGATATTGGAGTTCAGTTTCACATAAGACACATGTTGAAAAGCGGTATGTCTTTCCAATTGTTATTAGATTAAAATAGTGATTTTATTTGCTTCATAACTAACCATATTATTTCAAAAGGCGTTAAATTGTTTAGTTTGCCTTTGAAATATCATTTAGTTACTAGATATCACAAACTCCTAATTTTACCAATATAGAAATATTTTGGTCAAACATTTTTGGAATTTCAATAACTTTTCTGATACGTGCCTTTGGGGTGCACGATCTTCGTCCAGGCAAATATTTCATCAGGAATTTCACCAGGAGATCTTTAGATAGCTTTCCACGCTCGGTATCCTCATAATCTGATCGGAAAGTGGAAGACGTGAAACAAAAGTTACCCCCACACTCGCATATAAAATCCATAATATTAATTTTGGAAATGTACCCGTTCCTTAGTGCACGTGACTTAAATATAAATTTTATCTACTTTAGTTTGCTGGCGATGAGGAAGTTGTGGTTCAAATCCTATTCAGGTGTATTGAGGTTGATTTTTCTTAAATGATTTTAATTTTCCACGAAAATATGGGTATATTTCTTTTCAATTATTCCTTCCTCATAGCTAATGAGTTAGTGTTATTAATATGTATATTATAAACAGGCATAATACATAATAAAATAAGGTAAATATACAAAGATATATTTTTTCTAATAATTGTGTGATTTTATAGCGAGTATAGTCCGGGGTTCAATCCTTGGTTCCAGTACAGATTTATCTGATTGACAAACGCTTTCTTGACCTCTGACATGCATTAATCACAACTTGTGAATGTGTGGAATGCAAGGCCTCCACCGTGGTTCGGATCCCACGTTAGACTGTAGGTCCTTCATTTCATCTCGGAATCACCCTGCCATTACACATTGGCGTAATTGCTTGTAACCCGAACGGGTAGTAAGACGCGTTGCTAATAATAATAATAATAATAATAATAATAATAATAATAATAATTTCCATTTCTTACCTTATTAGAGCTATTGAAAAAAAATAATTTTGAGTTACGAGAAGCCCGAGAATGGATATGAACGTCTACATAATCAAGGGCCAATTTGCAATAAATTTTACCATTTAAAATATTAAAAACAAAAAGGGCATCACCATAAAGTCTACGCGAGAAGAGAGTTTGGAACCCTAAGAGGTTTCGAATTCTTTCATAGTCATAATAAATCCTGTTACTAAAGAATGTATCATAGCACGCAGCGACAAATTTTCTTTGAATGTTTTCCAACCTAAGAAAGTAGGTTAAGGTGATGGAATTCCAAGCAACAATATCATATTCTAACTTAGATCAAACCAGGGCGTAATACAGAAATAAAAAAAACAGTCAACTTTATTAAATAATGACGTAATAAATTTAATAAGTTCAAGTAATTTCAATGACTGGGAAATTACATGGTCAACATGATAGTGGAAAATATTTGTTATCCAGGAGAACCCCAAAATCATAAAGGGTGCGAACTATGTTTTTATTACCCAATTTATAAGTAAAAAAGAAAGGATTAGTTATCCTAGTAAAATATATAGACTTGGTCTTAGATTTATTAATAGACATTCCATTTTCAAAAGACCAATGTAGAATACCATTTACACCACACTATACAATCTGCAATAGATTTGATATATTTAAATAATTTTACATCATCAGCAAAGAGTAAATAATTAGAGGAGTTCAAATAATAATATATATTATATAATAATAATGATAATAATAATATGTAGAGTATACATATATTTTTTACTTTCTTTCAATATAATTTCCAGCTCTAACCCAACATTTAGAAGTAGCATGGCTTTCAATTTGATTCCAAGCTGAGGCCAGATTTGTGTCTGCCTATTTTCTGAGTTGTTGAACTAACCCACGTACAGTAGCCATTCGTTGTTGTTAAGAGATTGGTTTGGGTGGTGGGAGGTAAAGGGGGGGGGCGGGAGGGGCAACAAACTCTAGACGTGTCGTAAATCCAGAAAACTGATGAACTCTTGTATTTCACGCAACTGGATGGGGGAATGTAAGTGGTCCGGCACGTTCAATAGACTTAACTACACAACAAGAACAACAAATAGTGAGAGAGAGGGGGGAGAAGGTATATAATATTTAAAAAAACTCGGGGGTGGGTCTAATAGCTGCCAGGCCACGCGCACCCTTCACTATTACCACTTTCTGTCCACATATTTCACAGTTTCCCTCGCGTCAGATATTTCCTGACGTTTATTGGTTTAATTCCCGAGTCCCACTGCATCCTCACTTCTGCGGGGGAGGGGGGTTCCCTATACTTGGGCTGACAGTCTGTTGCGAATAAATGTTGCTATACTCCAAGCTTAGGCCATTGTGTCAGTGTAGTCCAAAATAAAATATATTTTTTCCAGGAGGGACTGTTGCTAGCTTTGTATTAAAATGTAAAACAAAATTTGACCTTGACTCTGATCGAGACTGCAGAGACATTGTGCTTCAGTTGATAACCATTCACATCTGAAAGCATTTTGTTTCGAATCTCGATGGGGTTAAACATTAACTGTCTCATGGTGTAAAAATTGTGAGGTGAATTCTTCCGGATCTTGCCACATTTATAGTTCCTAACACTAGGGGCCTATCTTATTCTGAGCGCCTGCTAGAAGGCTAGTAAAAATAGATCAAAAATTCCCTTCCCCGTGTCTTTGTAGCAAATAGGGACAACTGATGGTCGGGAGATCCTTGGTTTAAATTAACTTGATACCTTGAATAACCTACTGTACTTGCAGGGGAGGTCTTTTCTATTGTTTTGTAAATAAAATGATTGTTACTAAGGTTTGTGTTAATTTGTTTAAGCTAGGCTAAACATTATAATTTAAAAATAGCGGGTTTAAATAACTTCTGTGTTAAATTTTCTTCAACTGTTTATGTCTTAACACTTATGGAAGAAAGCAAAGCTGTACGATAAGTTTCTAGTTTTTTTAAAAATGTTTACAGATGTTTGTCTTGTAAAGTATGCAAGGTACGAACAATATTTTTGAAATAAAACTGTGTGGTTGTGAGGGGAAAATAGGACAGTATTATTAACTCCATGGCGTCAGCCCGTAAGCAAGTTATACTGACTGAGCAGCCACCACATGTTGGCGAAGGTAGTGTCAACATTTGCGTGTAGAGGGTGTCATGTGGGCAGCACAACGAACCCTACCAGACGTTTATCTCAGTTCTTTTAGACCGAAGCTGCTACTTCTTTATTCAAGTAGCTCCGCAATTATTGTCCTCGTGAGGCTGAGTTGACCCCGTTACAGACCTACTGTTTCACAGAAAATTAGCTGGGAATCGAACCCAGGACCTCTCTAGATCTGTAGCCAGGAACTCTGACCACTAGACCACAGAGGCGATCATGGAAAAGCCATTATATACGTCACAATGTGTAAAACTCCCCTGCGTCCCCCCTTTTTCTCTTTACCAGGCCTATATTTGAACCTCAATCTCCCTGTCACCGTGAGTCTGACCCCTTAGACTACATTATATACTTCTGGCTACATGTTAAATCTCCCCATATAAGAATAAGCTGGCTCTCACGTGGTACAATAGGTGATGGTGGTTCATCCTCGGCCCAAACCTTATGGATCACACTTTGATCCCCTCCTTAGCTGGGGATACCTCATAGCTGTTAACCATTCAAGTCACGTGACTAGAGAGCAACGTGGCGTCACAATGCCAGTTCTATTCCAGGCGTGTCCGCCCCAGGGGGAGGGGTGGGGGGGATCTCAGTAACTGAGATGTTTATCGAGGGATTTAAGGGATGATAAAAAGAGATTTTGAAGTATTTACTTTGAGAGGACCTCTTTGATAGGCTCGTATTATTAAAAGTTGTAAAAGTCTAGGTCATCGCCTGGCTATCAATAAAGACCCTAATCTAATGGTATAACACAATCGAACACGCTTTCTCATATAATCTAGTGTAGTTTTATTTTTTTTTATTTTTAGAACACTCCGTTATCATTGAACTATCCTATAAGGAATGCCGTACTGAAAAAGTACGTATACGTTGAAACTTATAATGTAAACTACTCCCAAGAAAAACATTTTGAACAAAATTGCTTCACTTTCAAACAGCTTTGATTTTTTTAGCTAGGTATCAATAAACTACCCTTAATTTTAGAACTAGAATTCAGTGGCGGCTTGTAGCTAATATAAGTGGGGGTGCTGCTCTAGAAAATGTTTAGCTTTTGTTTAAAAATTGTGTAAAAGGAAAAAAAAACATGTATAAAAAGAAAATGTATTCTGGAACTTTATACAATCTTAACAACAACAAAAAACTTTTTTAATTACTTTAACTTAAATTGTTACAGTTCAAACTTAATTTATTCATTTAAAAATGAAATCCATTCGTCTTGTTTTAATTTGCGCAAAAAGTTCAATAATTTTCTCCTTGATCTCTGGATGACAATTGAGGAAATGTTTCTCCATTGAAAGTACTGCAAGCACATTTAGTCTTTCTGTTAAATAAAAGACCTGAAAAAAATTAATCAAATATAATAGCTGGAAGCAGAATAATAATATAATCCTACACTCTTCTACACTTTATCACATTCAAGAATATGGTACACGGTTTTTAAGAACAAAACATGCCGAGTAGAAAATAAATTTATTCCACCATCATGCCAGAGCCGGCACTGTGAGAGCAACAGTGATCTATCTACCTGGGAGTCCCGCCTTCCTCCCCACCCCCTCCTATGTGTACATGCGCACAACAGCCAAACACCACGTCACTGGCACTGTGAAGCGCACAGTTCCATACAAATATTTTGTATATTTTTCATAAACTGGGGCATGTTTACTGAAGTACTGATATTAAGCTTAAGGAATATATATTGTACTACAAAAATAAAGAAAGAATTAAAGAAAAAAGGACTCATTATATTAAATTGTATCGATAATATCAAGTGGAAATAGGGGGTGCTGCAGTCCTACAGTGCCTATACACGAGCCGCCACTGCTAGAATTAAAATCACAATATTACCTTGAGGTTTGACCATATACAATCTAGATATAAAGTTTAAACAAAACTCATAAAACTGCTTCAGCTGTAGTTCCAGGAACAGGCACACAGAGTGAGGGACATACCAAATAATTGTAAAACATGTTTTCTAGAGTTCGGGGCCACATAAAACAATCGAAATCACTCATATTCTTTAGGTAAAAAATGTTCACTTTAGTTCTTTGGTGAGTAAAAAAAAATTAAAGCGGACTAAGCGTGATCAATTGTATTAACATTCTTCTGAAGTTAAAATGCGAAACCACTTCTTGATTGAACCTTGACCATTTCACGCAGATGGATGTAAACACTCTCCGTGCACCCATCCATGATGGGTTCTTCAGGTCATTCAAAGTCCTGTCATAAGAGCCGTAGGTGGATGACTATCTTGGATTAGGTTTGTTTTTAACTTATATGTTGAGATAATCATGTTGATAGAAAGTTGATGGTAAAACAACAATAATCATGTTGCTATAATTTTAATAGTTTTCGGTTGTTGGTTTTCAAATTGGCTAGTCATGTTTAGCCCTCGTGTGTATACTGATAATAAAGTAGCTGTCATAACGTTCGAAGATCTCTCTCTCTCTCACATACACACATACACACATACAGAGAGTAACGTGACAACGTAGCACAGTATCTGCTCGTAATTAAACGCTTTCTTCCAGCTGTTATTAAGATGTGTTACTCCCCAGGCGGTCATAAAGCAGAATAATCAACTTACCCTCCTTGAGCTATGGCTGCGTCTTTTTTGTAATAATAATCTGTTAGTTATGGTAACTTGGAGATTACTCCCCAGAAACCAAAAATAGTGCCCAGACAGTTTCTTACAGAAATCGGATAGTTCAGTCCTAGGTGCTTGTCACGAGGGACGTTATTTTAGGTCAAGTGTTGAACACTGTGGCTCAACCGTGCAAAATGTATTTCCGCCGAACCTCACACTATTAATATTTGTTGCTCCTGCTTCATCGGCGCTAGTTTGGCATTAGTGGCGAGCCGCCTATTTAGCGCTAACCGGCGCTAATAACTCTTTTTGAAGGCGGCCGAACAACTACTAACAAAACATGTCCAGAATATATTTAGGGGATGATGAGTTTAATGACGCCCCGGGATAACGATGTTAGCCGTGATATTGGCCCTTCAGGCGCGGAAGATAATTGAAACGGAACAGAGAGAGTAATTTCCTAAATTTTCCAATAAACACGTCCAGCGGAGATTGGCTGTAATGGCAGACCTTGAGTGGGAAAGCATGCAAACATCGCCAGAACTATGGCAAGGAATGCAACAAGCGGGGGGAAGGGATTGCGACAGTACCCAACTGGCTTCACGAGTCGTACAAACCATCTTCTCTCGAAGAAGGGTCTAGGGCAGCTCTTACAATCCCAGCCACGTATCCTGCCAGCCTAGATGAGATACTTTAGGTCACTTAACCCTATAATAATAATAATAATAATAATATTTAGCACCGAGTCTTACTACCTGGTCGGGCTATACGCTTTTAAGTACTAATTACTCTAATGGATTGGGAATTGGGAAGGTTGAATTAGAGGAAGTGAACCCGCATTTGCGGGGAGGGAGAGTGGAAAACCATTTAGGAACCCCCCCCCCAGTTCACCCGACCGAGATTCTAACCTCGATCTCCCCATCCTCAGCAGTCAAGCTCAACACGACAAGCGCGTTAGCTAACTACGCCACCGAAGCGGGTCTTAACCCTATAAAAAGTTAATAAAACAAATAAACACAACACAGTTTTCAGGTCCACTATTCGAGACCTGAACAGTACAGTCTGATGTTGTCCGCAGTTTTGTCCCGTCAGTGTTACGATAATTGCGCCCTTTGTGCCAGCTACTCTATTAACAGTGATTAGTACGTGTAGTTCTCTAATTAGCATCGTGAATCCCATCCCTAACTGCAAGGTGTCGCTCAACATCTTACTAGCTTACTAATATTATAAATGTGAAAGTTTGTGTGTTTGGATGTTTGTTACGCAATCACGCCAAAACTGCTGAATGGATTTAAATGAAACTTTGTACGTTGATAAAGTATGTCCTGGAATAACATATAAGACTATTCCCAACCTTTGATTTTAAATAATAATAATATACTAATAAATAATAAATATGATATGGTTTTAGCTATGTAGTTCAAAAAATATTATTTCATTTATTTATTTATCTTACTAATTATGAAGATATACATTTAAAAAAAATATTTATATTCGATAACTTAAATAATAGATATTTCTTTATTACGAAATATTTAAAAGTGAAATTTAAAATACGGCAAAATTCTTTACAGCTAGAATTGAGAAAAATTGCATAGATATTTGAAANAAAAAAAGTTTGATTTATGACCAAAACAGTTTAGTTAAAAATTATTTTTTATCAATTATTGTGGGTGAAGCCGCGACGGGTAAAAAGCTAGTTGATTCATAATCTGTTCACACAACTACGCTGGAAGCGATCGCTCTACTTTAGTTCACGTGGGGAGACCCGAGAACATGTTGAGCTCTCGTTAAACACTTTGGTGACATGAGCCGTTGTTGTTAGTACCAGTCACACACATCACAATACTGATCGTAAATATAATAATAATAAATTTTGTAGTGGAGTTGAGGGGAGGAATAGTATCTCAATGAAAGAACACCACATATTGGGCACAAAAGGGAGCCTATATAAACAGATTATTATTATTTTCAAAGATATCACACAATATTAATTTATTTAGAGAAAAAATGTACTAAGCATATCCACACATGCATGGCGCTAGCTGAGTGGTATTAAGTGTGACTTACCTTGCACTGGGAGGTTAATAAAATTATGTTCTCGGCCCGCGATGAGGCACCGATTAAAGTTATACTGTTTAGCTAGCTGATATTTGCCCCGTGATCGAGCACTAATTATAGTGGTACGGTATTTTGATGATATAATTGCCTCGCGATTGGGTGCCAATTATGATGATATGGTTGTGCGCTGCGCGCCAATTATGTTGATACGATTTAATATGGGTATTTATAGCTCCGTGATCAAGCACTAATTATAGTGATATTTCTTACACTTGTGAAATAAGTAAAACCTTTAAATTTATACACGATCAATTTAGATCGTGGCACTGATTTATTAAACGTTCTGCAAATTTATGCTACCAGCACTGTTAATATTTTGTATTACTGCTTTTGATAGTTTACTGAATTTTCTTTTATTACAAAGTTCTTGTGTATTGCTGTCCATTGTTATATATTTTATCGGCATTGTTAATATTTTGTATTACTGCTACATTACTGAGTTCTATTTTATTACAAAGTTCTTGTGTATTTCTGTCCACTGTAATGGATTCATACGTGCAAGCGGATATATATGATCTACCCCTTGCCTCTTGGACCACTTGCCTTCAGTGTTAAAGCCAACTAATAGCAAGAGTCCTGGCGACAGGTGTTGTGAAGGCTAGCTTCCAATTGGGTAGAGGGAGCTAGCGTTACTTTCTTTTTTGGTAAAAACTACGGAATTGATCTTTGAAAGAAAAAATATAAGTTTATAGTGCAAGACTTTGGCATTACTTCTAAAAGCGCGTGATTTTCCATGGCTGAGGTTTTAAAAGGAAATTTTACATACATAACTTTTAAGAAAAATACATTTCATCCATGACTTTTTGAATATATTAGGAGGTCCAAAATAGTATAATCATGAAGTGTGAGACTTACCTTGCACTGGGAGGTAAGTTTGAATGGCAGCTACACTGAGAAAAATCAGTTTTACATTCTGTTTACAAGCTAAAGAAGATGCAGTTTCTTTTAGGTACCCCTCTTAATCCTTGACTTTAATACAGGCACGTAGTCAAGGTATGGAAGGGTGGTATGTACAGTATATTTTTGGAGGTCTTAGCCCTAAATCCATGAAATGTCATCTAATACATTTAAATAAAACTAAGCCGGATCAAGATATTAAATAAAATTATTATTAGCACCGCGTCTTACTACCCGTTCGGGTTATACGCACTTACACTAATATGTAATGGTAGGGTGATTGTGAGATGAAATGAAGGACCTACAGTTTAACGTGGAATCCGAACCACGGTGGAGGCCTGGAATTCCCCACATTCACAAGATGTCTTGTCAGAGGTGAAGGAAGGGTTTGGTAATCAGATAAATCTGTGCCGGGACCGGGGATTGAACTCCGGACCCCCAGCACAGAAGTCCGACACCTTACTCCTAGACCACCAGGTCACCCAAGATATTAAATAAAATGTAAAGATATTATGTTATTAATGAGCCGTTAATAGTCATGTTATATATATTTTAATTTATGTTCCACGTAACTTCTGAGTCAATAATTTGTCCAAAGTGTTATGCCTCGGCTTAAACTGGCTATTTTCGTGGTGTATGATGTCACTAATCATGCAATATGGACTTGTTCTTTAAAAAACTGCAAGCCTACGTTCTTTATATTAGATTATTAAAAGAATGGGTTGGGGGGGAGGGAGTCTCTTCATCCTTTCTCTAAATTGATACCTAATGAGCCTGCCCTTCTTAGATTTAGTCATTGCTAACATTTTGGGTTGAAAGCAATATTTTTTAAACTATTTTTATAATAAATTTCTAGTATTTGTCAAAATATTATGTTTCTAATAATATTAATCAAGCACGTTAACCAAATTATTTGTATATTTATCTCGTTTTTAGTAATTTATTTTTTAGTGTGAATCAATATAAATGAGTCTGCTACTATTTGTCTTTATTGTTTTAGCACCGCGTCTTACTACCTGTTCGGGTTATACGCTTATGTGATAATTATGCTAATGGATTTAGAGATTAGGGAAGTTATATTTAGAAGAAGTGTGCCCGCATTTGCGTGGAATGAGATAGAGAGCTAAAACAACTTTTGAAAAAACCACCCTCAATACACTCGACTGAGATTCAAACCTCGATCGCCCAGTCATCGACAGTCTAGTCTACTGCAAAAGTAGCACCTTAGACCATGCGGCCACTGAAGTGGGTTCACTATTTGTTCAGCTGGCACAAAACACAACTGCTAGAAAACTAATTATTTAAAAGTTGAAAGTGAGGTTATGAATGGCTCTCGGTCATTAATAAAAACTCCTTTGTGCGATCCCCAAGCCGTTGAACATCCATTATTTGAAGTATTTACAGTCCCGTAGTTTGTATCTTCTCTGGGAAATTGACATCGCAACTTCAATGGATGGCGGTGATACATCATGTTTTGTTACTCTCACTCGAGATTAAAAGTCGGTACTGGAAATAACGCTATTGTACGGGGCAGTGTTGAGGAAGAGTGCAGAAACAAGGAAGGCCGGACTAAAAACCAATGGTTGATGAATTATTTTTTTTTACAAAAGGACAGCTTTGAAAAAAAAATCCACTTTATTTTACATAATTTCTATATTTACACACTCCGAGTTTTTTTTTTACTGAATCTGGATTGACCTGCTTCGGTGGCCGCATAGTCTAAGGCGTTATTCTCGTGTTGGACTAGATTGCCGATGGCAAGGATATCGGGATTCGAACCGCGGTTGGATGTACTGAGGGCGTTTTTCCAAAAGTTTTTTCCACTCTCCCTCTACGCAAATACGTTTACACAGCCTCTAAAATTAACCTTCTCATCCCTAACTTACTAGCGTGATTAGTACACCTGCGCATAGCCTGAACAGGTAGTAAAAGGTGGTACTAAAAAAACTTAGATTGTATTTCAGAAATTTGATAAATGTGTGTTATTATTATGGAAAATAATCGATTATAATTGCATTTGTATAATTTTAAGGGGGGGAAAACTTATCGAATTACAAAAAAAAAAAGTTATTTTCTAAACATGTGTATTTTTATCAACCAAATAAAAACAATTTTATTTGATTTATCAGGCTAGTTGTGGGCTTAAGTTAGTTTGTTGTCTACACATTATAATAAAACTCTTAAGATACTTTTGTGCATTCGATTGTCTGTCTGTTTGTTGCCAGCAAACTCAAAAAGTACTCATCGGATGGGACTTGTAATTTTGTAGTACAATATTTATTTTTCAGGCAGGTTGAGCTACATATCATCACGATATCTCACCAGCGATCGAAGCATTGTCGAGAAAACCTACTGTTAGTGGGGCTACATAATTCGTTTTGAATTTGTAACAATTCAAAACAATAAACCAATAATATATCAATCTTCTTTGTAAGTTTCCTTGGCAACTAAGGGTTTGGAAAGGTCAACAAACTAAAAATATTCTTGGCTGTGAGTGTTTTGGGATCAAGAATAAAAATTTAGTAAGAAAAATATTATGCACGTTTTGGGCATTATTATTGTCAGCTAAAGTCACAAAGTATGTTTTCAGTAATTATGGAGTGTTGTATGAGAATTAGGTTTATTTAGTTTTTTTTTTTTGTTCCAAGCTAACAACACAATTTGGTTTGATATGTTAGGGCGATTACTATAAAGTGCTTCTTTCAATTCACTTTATTTCGTTTTTTTGGATAGTGAATTTAAATTATTTCTCAATGTGCTCATTGCAAAAATGCCTCTACACAATAGAGACATTCTCAATGTAAGGACTGTACCAATTTAAACTAGATATTTTGGTGTCCATTGCAACAATACATCCACGTAAGAAAACCATTCCCTATTCAGGGACTGTAAAAATGTAAATTATTTATGTTGATTCCTTAAAACAGGTATTCGTTAATCTGTGGTATCATAGACATAAAGAGCGTCTCCCTCGCATCAGTCGTGTCTTAAATAGTGTTTTTGGTAGTTTAAACTTTAGATGATTCACTGAAAAAGAGGGTTAATCCATCAGACTTGAATGCGAGCGAAGCCGCAAAAAAAACTCTAGTAAAAAGATAAATACAATTTACTCCACATTTACTTGAGCCAGAAAATGAATTAAAATAAATAGTAGCCTATATTAGCTCCTATAAATGTTTTTGATTTATTCCGCCGTGTCTTATAAGCTACCCGGGCTCTTACGGATAAGACTGATTTTGCTTATTTGGTAAGAATAGATAGGGTAGAATTTAGAGGAAATGTACCTGGATTTTCCTAAGTGAAAAATGGTAACTTATTGAGGAAAAAACATCTTTGGTACACTCAGCCGGCATTCGAGAAACGATTCCCAGGTCACCTGCAAATCAGACTAGATGAGCCTGACATTATTCCACGTGCCTGTCAGCGTAAAATTTATTATTATTATTATTATTATTATTACTCTACTAACATTTTTAACTGTTTATTAACGGTATACATTATGAATACATGTATTATTAATACAATCTAAATCAACCTATCCCCGATCAGAAATCTCTGAGACATTAACCACTGATTAATAAAGCCGGTGATTAGAGAGGGAGGTAGCATAGCTTAGACTGTAAGGGACGGATGCGTGGCCATTTGTCTACTTCTCTCACAGGCGTATTTGATGATGGATAGCCAGACCCTGCTGGGTTGGTCTGTTCGTGATCGAACCTCATTAACTTCTAAGCACACGGATTAAAACCTGGCAATTACTGGCATCTCCATTAGCCTTCGATCTCTCTTCTTACATCTCTCTTTCTCTTCTGCTTCTCTCTTATCTCCAAGTTCCTTATCTTCCCTTAGAACTCTCTTGTTCTATCTTACCTTCTAGTTCCTTATATTCCCTTACAACCGGCTATTATTGTATCTTACCTCCTAGTTCCTTATCTTCCCTTACAACTGTGTATTGTTGTATCTTACCTGCATCTTCTCTTACAACCATCTATTGTTCTATCTTACCTTCTAGTTCCTTATATTCCCTTACAACCGGCTATTATTGTATCTTATCTCCAAGTTCCTTATCTTCCCTTACAACTATCTTGTTCTATCTTACCTTCTAGTTCCTTATATTCCCTAACAACCGGCTATTATTGTATCTTACCTCCTAGTTCCTTATCTTCCCTTACAACTGTATATTGTTGTATCTTACCTGCATCTTCTCTTACAACCGTCTATTATTGTATCTTACATCCTAGTTCCTTATCTTCCCTTACAACTGTATATTGTTGTATCTTACCTGCATCTTCTCTTACAACCGTCTATTATTGTATCTTACCTCCTAGTTCCTTATCTTCCCTTACAACTGTATATTGTTGTATCTTACCTGCATCTTCTCTTACAACCGTCTATTATTGTATCTTACCTCCTAGTTCCTTATCTTCCCTTACAACTGTATATTGTTGTATCTTACCTGCATCTTCTCTTACAACCATCTATTGTTCTATCTTACCTCCTAGTTCCTTATCTTCCCTTACAACTCTCTCTTGTTCTATCTTCAACTACCTCTTGTTCTATTTTACCTCCTAGTTCCTTATAACACCTTTCAACTCTCTCTTGTTTTATATTAGTTCATAATTCTCTTACAACTCACTCTTGTTCTATATTAACTACTAACTGCTTGCTCTACTATTCGTTCCTAACTTATTGGCAAGAAGCCAGAACGAACTGTTGTTGTTTTTCTTACTATAGCATACACAGTATACTAATTATTTGGTTCATTTAATATTCGATCCCTTCGTTCTTTCAGTCATGGCCTCTACTTCCATGTTTGTAGATTATTGTGGACAATTATAGGATTTTTTAAAATTGAATCAAGTTTCTGATAAACAGAGTGCTTTTATTATTTTGCAAAACACGTTCTTTAAAAAAAACCAGACCGGTACAAAATATAGATCCGTGAAATATTGAAATGGGAAGGAATTCCATTACCTCCGGAGATTAGTCAACCTGACCTCTAGTTTCCAACTAGTTCTATATTCTCCACCCTCGAACTTTTTATTGCTGGATAATTCCCTCTTCTTTCTTCCCTATACAGCGCCCTCTCTCTGTCATCCACTTGACGTATCTGACGATACACCACAGATATGCTCTAATTAATGAGTCACTGTGACGTCACCGCCCGCACCGGCTACAATGGCTCAGGGGGCAATTAACCGCGTTCCGATGATGAACGGCTCCAGAGGGGAGGAGAAGCTACAATTAAAATCTCGCACGCCGGGCAGCGGATATTAATTTGATAGGATGTGCTTGGACCGGAAATTACGCGCCTGTCTTTCCTAGCAGGAAATTTTAAACAGAAACAAAGAAGGAGGCCGTGGTTTGGCCGGTTGATCAATTTCGTGGTGCCTCGTTTAATAAAACACTAAATTGCGTCACTCGTTTTGGTCATGATTAATGTTCGGTATTATTAATATTTCAGGTCAGTTTAAGAGCCCTACAAGAGCGTCCTATCATAGTATCATAGTTATACACCTATCATAAACACATCTCAGAATGACCTATTTCACTGGGATTCTAACTCAAGACTCTCAAAGGAAACTGGCCTTTGTCTCAAGGAGAACGTCTTGGCTCGTTTAACCCTTGCCTAGTACTTGAAACTATTGGCTTATTCCCTTCTCCCGATGTTAGCAGTTTATCTTGTAATATAATTACGACTAATAATCTTGTACTGCCCTGCTTGTTGTCACGACGTTTAGAGAACTAGTTCTAAACGATACCACTAGATAGCAGTTGCATAGACATAATGGTGGGCCTGATAACACAGTATCCAAGATGGTGACTTGTGACATGCTTGTCGGCTTTCACTCTTCACAGAAACCCCCTCTATACCTCTTGTGTGGGTGAAGAAAGGGATTGGGGGTTTGAACCCTCCAGGGAGACTAGTAGGGAGTCTAATCAATCACAGGGTCTGCCCTGCGGGTCAGTCGCCGTTCGGTTGGCAAGAGAAACCCTTCTACTCAAAGTCCCTTCAACTCTCCTGTGATTCAAGGAGTTGGCACACTTGTGTAACCTCCTCGCGAAGGGGATGAGGAGGGGTGGTTGACCCAGTAACAGAGAACTGTCATTATGATACCTCGTACTAAGCCGCACCTGTCTCTCACACCCGATACACTTCCTACCCATCCTGTTGGTAACGACCGCACCATGAGGAAACCCAACTTTTGATCACATTGGGGTTTGAACCAAGGTGACCCCAAGGAGGTTGATCGTCATCTGAATACAACGCCTGAACGTTATCGACAAGAGACGGAGCAATATCTCAAGGTGCCTGTAGAAGTTTTCCTGTTCCTGAGTTGGTAACATATCCTGGTTTTAATCTTTGCTCCATATTAAATAAACCAGACTGGAACTAGTGCCAGCCAGATCACGTGTCCTGGGTTCAAATTACAAAATAAGGTATTGTTTTGGAATAAATATATATTGCCTCCAACCCACTTTGATGGTCGCATAGTTTCTCAGTCCCAGGCGTCATTCTTGCAATAGGTTGACTCACCGAAGACAGAAATATCGAGACTTGAAACACAGTTTGGTGTACAGTGGATGTTTTTTCTCAAATTGTTTCTCACTCTCTCTTCATGCAAATGCGAGAATATTTACCATAAATTATACCATCCTCATTCCTATCACATTATCATATCTAACATATAAATGTACAACCCGAATGGTTAGGGAGATGTGGAAAGAGAAAATCCTCCAAATAAGAATGTTGGAAGAGAGGTCAAACTTGGTAAATAGTGGAATGGGAAAGAGCATAACTTAAAATACTGACATTGCTTACACAAACATATCCTTCTTTCCCTTCCACTCTCCCAAATTGTAATATTCCAAAAACAAGAGCGAAAACAATATAGTACAATTGATATGTATCCTATTTCTCAAAGTTCAAATATTTCCAAGTTGTGCTAATGTTGTAAACCATATTACTCCGTTACTGTAGATGAATCATACAACCTTTCTCTCGTTGATGTAAGATCCAGCTCTGATTTCTGTAGGTTTAGGATACAGCCTTGTTTACTGTAGGCTCAGTATCCATCCTTGATGTCTGCAGGTATTATATTGATTTATTGTCCTGCAGATGTTAGTTCCAACCCTTGTTCCTGCACGAGTAATATCCATCCCTAGTCCTTGCAGGTGTAGTATTCATCCCTGACCCCAGCAAGTGTAGGCCTAATAGTCATACCTGACTCCTACAGGTGCTGCATCCTATCCTGATCTTAGAAGGTGCTATTTACAAATATTCTTCATACAGGTGCAATATATAGTCCTGGTTACTGCAGGTGTAACATCAAATCATAGTGTATGTTTCTGAAAAATGCGGCTGTTGGTTATTTAACTCTTACTTCTGGTGAGATTCAAGTACCTAGATTTCTTAAACCCACCAAAGCACATGCATCAAAAATAAATTAGTTGCGTTAAGGGGGTTGCATAGGGGAGCCAAGACAGTGTAACTCAAGTGTTCAGCTTTATCACGAGTTTGATAAAACTATTAGTAGTATC
>CABEEJ010009214.1:0-19729 GCA_901482245.1 Timema douglasi
CAGTTACCTCCTAAGTTCATCTACCCAGGTATGCATACAGTTTCCTCCTCAGTTCATCTACCCAGGTAAGAATACAGTTTCCTCCTCAGTTCATCTACCCATGTGGAGCATTCCCACGGGAAAGCCGGCGAGAGTTGCAATAGTAGAGCAGAGAAGTGAACTGAGCCCCCATAACAATACACATATTTGAAAAAAAGTCTGTCCTTTACTGGTCGTGTTTTGATGAAGTTAACCACTGTGATAACTATTTCTAACACGTCTGGATGTGAGTACTTTCCCATGAATAATGCAATGTGTCCACAAAGCATCACGCGCCTTGTTCTGTATGAGCGCTTGTAGTCCGCCATAACAACCCGACAGTGATCGACCACCATCGGTACACACACCAACACATTTTGTCCGTTCAATCTTGTTTTCTGTTATGAAAGTGTCAAGGATATGAAACAAATCCGTGGCTTTCGTACCTAATGTAAGAGATTGGCAGAATAACGGATCCTCCTTGTCTGCCCCTATGAGCCGCACATAAATCATATCAAATGGGAGTCATTGTCGCTGTCAATTGCTTCATCCAGATGAATAATGAAATCAGCTTTTAGTTTTTCTATCAATTGCTCGTTTATATCGTCAGCCATGTCATGTATCCTGCGACCGATCGTAATATTTGACAAAGGGATGTTTAAGAGTTTCTTAGCAGCCGACTCCCCAATCAAAGCCAATACCATATCCGCAGCCGCTGGTAAAATCAGTTATTCTGCAATAGTATGGCGTGTTTTTTCGCATTGCGTAATGCCGTATGCAACTTTGTATGATGAAAGAAGAGCTTTAGTGGGGATCATATCTTACTTAGTTAAAGTAGCTTTCTGTTCAATTATTTCTTTTAACTTATGAGAAAAATTATCATTGGGTTCGCTTACCAAGCCACTGTGAACTGTTTCCAAATGATGTTTCAATTTACTGGGAAGCATACTGTCAGCAGACAAACACCAAACACCGCACTGAGGATGTTCTTGGTTATCCACACTTGAGTTTGTGAAACCATGATCCATGTAACTCTCATATTTCCTACATTTCCTGTTCTGTTTGTCAGTAGAGGGCAAGCAACGTGTCTTCTCCTACATTCCCTGTTCTGTTTGTCAGTAGAGGGCAAGCAACGTGTCTTCTCCTACATTCCCTGTTCTGTTTGTCAGTAGAGGACAAGCAACGTGTCTTCTCCTACATTCCCTGTTCTGTTTGTCAGTAGAGGGCAAGCAACGTGTCTTCCGCTTCACGTTTTTCATTAATATGTTAGAACTCCATTATTATGTAAATGCACACTAACGAACTAATGACTTACTATACGATTACTATAAAAAAAATTCAAATGTTATTACTATGCAAGTTGTGTTAACTTAGCGTCCGAAGCACATGCTCTTCTATTGCCGCCAACCACACCCAGTTTAGAGTCAGGCGACCGATTGACTTGAGCACTACCAAGCGGGAATTTACAATACCATGAATGCTGTATTATTATTAGCACCGCGTCTTACTACCCATTCAGGTTATACACACTTACGCCAATGTGTAATGGTAGGGTGATTGTGAGATGAAATGGAGGACCTACAGTTTAACGTGGGATCCGAACCAACGGCGGAGGACTGGCATTCCCATGAATGCTGTAGTAACTTCATATTCTGCTAGAGGAAGTGCACAATTCATAAACGCTTTGCGTGCTATTAGGTGTCTCTGTCGGGTCTGCTACGTGATAGTGGGTTTTGTTTTTAATTGAAAAACTAAAACCATCTTTTCATTCTCAGCAAGGTACGCGGCTCCCCTGGCCGATACTGGCACCTACCAAGGGCGCCATGCCTCACAGTTTGGGAACTTGTGCTGTAGCCCATAATCTGTGTTTTTAATGATTGAGGGGCGTTTTTACAAAACTCAAAATTTTCATTTTCTCAGTACAACTTTACTCACGACCAAATCCATACAGAGTTCATATAATGATTCACAGCTACATCAAATGTTTTCATAGATCCATTTGTAAATTAAATAATTTTATCTGAAAACTAACTATCATATTTAGATTATTTTTTTTTGAAACTCAAAACGTAGGCAGATTAAAAGTTTAGATCAATTTAACAAAAATATCTATGTCTATAAAATGTACTTACATGAATTCTGCAGTGGAAATATTTGGCTCCTTTTCGTTCATAATAGAAGAGTATTTGTAAGTAACTTAAATAATATGATTGGTCCACCTTAACATTAAAGTTGGTCATCAAGTATTACCGAATAGGTGGAGGTGAATCGTTTCCTCTTAAACATTTAATAATAGATAAGGCCTGTTTTATTTCATCACAACATACATAATAAATTTTACATATTTTCTAACTAGTGAAGATATTACAAACGTGATTTATAATCATGTATGTTTATATAATTATATTGTGTCTACTCACAATACAATTCCTTTAAATCTATGTTATGCTAAACTGTCATTGTGCAAACAAGTGTCCCAACATAACCAAAGAAATGTATCAGTATGAACATTAAAATAATTATGTTTTACCTTTGGCACTAGGCTCTATTAAATTTTATATATCCTTTATCTATGATTTTACCATCAATAATTATATTTATGAGATGATAAAAGAGGGCTTGAATTCCAAAACTAGTGCTATCCCAAAAAAACAAAAAATAGTTAGAATTGGATTACTGTTAATGTGGCAGAACTGTATAGTTTTCTAGTATTATTTTGCTCCAAAAATTCTCATATCAGCAAAAAATAGCGTTTTAAAGTCACAGTGATTCCAAAACGGTTCTTATCCACAGTACTAGGGATGGGAAGAACTGCTCCTTTAGTGGAGCAGGAGCAATCTGTTACTGCTCCACCACTGGACCTGTTCGTTCTACCTGCTCCTTTTTTGTCACAGTGACAGTATTCATACCTACTCCCGGCCTAGTTTTTTTTAGCACCACATCTACTGACCGTTCGGGTTATATGCATTTATGCTAATTACGCCAATGTGTTAGGGATGAAGTTGGTTGATTCTAGAGGAAGTGCATCCACATTTGTTTATAATATGAGTTGAAAACGTTTAGGGAAAATCTCCCTCAGTGCACCCAACCGGAATCGAACCTCAATCTTCCTGTCATCGGCAGTTCATTCTAGTGCGAGAGTGAAGTCAGAGACCAGAGAGGCTAGCAACATTTTTGATATCGTGGGCTTTATGGATTAAAAAAAAATGTTTAGCTAATTAAAAACGAAAAAGTAGAGCAAAAAAGAATCTATTTTACATTTCCCATCTAGTAATAAGTTATTAAGTCCATGTTTTGAACCAATTGTTTGTTTGCTAAATATTTTGTGGTCTAGATAAAACCAGTCAGTGGACTATAGGTTGCTGAACCTTGCCTTAACTCAGTTTATCACCAAGAGTGGCCCTTCAATGTAACTCATCAAAGTAACAATTTAGTGTGAGAATATATTACATACTGTGTTTGTATTGTGATAATAATGTTTTGTACTACGAAAGTTTTCCCCTTCAAAACTCATTTGTGACTCTTCAAACCAACTCTAAGCTAGGCCTATAATAGATAAGTAAGGTTGCGCCGGACTTTATCTCAGCGCTGTGACAAGAACACAAAACATCCACTTCCTTTCTACTGCACGACTGCTCCAAAATATCTCTGGGGCATAAAGGAACAAGGTTGCTCCGGACCTGTTACAGCGCTGTTTGTGACAGAGAGACGAGGACAGAGAGACGAGGAGCAAGTTTACTCCGGACCTGTTACAACTTGTATTTGATCCGTAGAGCAGTGACTAAAAGGAACAGCTCCTTTCGTTTGTCAGGCACAGGTTGTGAAATCACAACCCATATCCTAATAATAATATAATTTATTGTCGTTATGTTACTAACAGCACACCAAATCTACGGGCAAAGGTTTAAAAAAAGCTGTATTTAGCTGGTTTTGGAACCAATACTGAGTGTATCTTATCTATACTACATGGGATGAGGCACATTTTGGAAAGACAAAATCTGGTGTATAGCGCTTCTATTAAAACCAATGTACTGTGTAAGGATGTGTTGTGAAATCACAACCTGCTCCTTTGTCACTGCTCCTCTGGCGTCACATCCACATCTTGTTTCTGACAAATAAAAGGAGCTGTTCCTTTTAGTCACTGCTCTACGGATCAAATACAAGTTGTAACAGGTCCGGAGTAAACTTGCTCCTCGTCTCTCTGTCACAAACAGCGCTGTAACAGGTCCGGAGCAACCTTGTTCCTTTATGCCCCAGAGATATTTTGGAGCAGTCGTACAGTAGAAAGGAAGTGGATGTTTTGTGTTCTTGTCACAGCGCTGAGATAACGTCCGGCGCAACCTTACTTATCTATTATAGGCCTAGTTTAGAGTTGGTTTGAGGAGTCACAAATGAGTTTTGAAGGGGAAAACTTTCGTAGTACAAAACATTATTATCACAATACAAACACAGTATGTAATATATTATCCCAATAAATTGTTACTTTGATGAGTTACATTGAAGGGCCACTCTTGGTGATAAACTGAGTTTATGCAAGGTTCAGCAACCTATAGTCCACTGACTGGTTTTATCTAGACCACAAAATATTTAGCAAACAAACAATTGGTTCAAAACATGGACTTAATAACTAATTACTAGATGGGAAATGTAAAATGGGTTTTTCGCTCTACTTTTTTAAAAAAATTTAGCTAAACATCTTTTTTTAAACTCCATATGCCCTGCGCTATAAAAAAAGGTTGCCAACTTCTGGTCTCTGGCTTCACTCTCGCACTAGACTGGACTGCCGATGACAAGGAGATTAAGGTTTGATTCTGGTTGGGTGCACTGAGGGTGATTTTTCTTAAACGTTTTCAACTCTCATTCCAAACAAACGTGGGTGCACTTCCTATAGACTCAACCCTCTTCGTCCCTAACATATTGGAGTAATTAGCATAAAGTATACCCGAAAATACAGTAGCAGTATTACTAAATAAATTAAGCTTGGAGTAGGTACGGTACGAATATAGTGACGGTGACAAAAAAAGAGCAAGTAAAGGTAACAGGTTCAGTGGTGGAGCAGTAGTAGATTGCTCCTGCTCCGCTAAAGGAGCAGTTTTTTTTCCATTCCTAGTAAGGAGATGCATCACACGATAGTATCAAAGATCTATTTCTATCATAATGCGTCAAAACTAAGACTGATGTTAAAATGGCTTTTGCTTTATTGAATGAACTCTCATGGTTTTTGAGTCCACTGCCGTGGTGTATCCTTATCTAGAAGACGGTGTAGGGGTTACAAGACAGTAGCATTGTTCATCAGGAATCTCTAATAAACATTTGGAGGTCCTGTTCTTAGGTGCTGGAGCTTTGTGTATGGCTTCAACCTTGTCTTGTAAGAGGTAAATGCCTTGGGCGTCTACCTGGACACCTAAAAATGACACCGCTGGAACTACAAACCTGTATCAATTAATCTTTGTAGTACTTCCAGTACTCTGGAATCATGTTGTTCTCTATCTTTGCCCCGATACAAGTATGTCATCCAGGAGTACCGCTGTACCTGGTTCACCTGCTAATAGACCTTCAAAAAGCTTCTGGAAAATCCCTGGTGCTGTACTAATTCCAAAAGGCATTCTTGTCACCTGCAGCATATGCCCACACCCTTCGTGGACCCCTTTTGTTACTCGTGGAGACGGCCATTAAATAGAGGACCGCAACCCAAACTCGGGGTGCGGTACGTCGGGAAGTTACTCCGGGGTTTGGGTGGAGAAAGCACTCGTGATATTGTGTTTTACACATTTATTCAGAATTTAACACGAATCCACGGTTGGTCCGGGTACATAATCAACGTCGAATTGGAAACCTCTTATCCGCAACCGTGCAGTTAAATTCGTCAAGCATTAAACGCCCCGCATATACGCAGTCATTCCCAGGGTCGAGAAATCTTCCATCATACAATGAGGAGTTCGTACACCCGAGAGCTAACGACTCGTGAACAGACTACATGCACACATGTGCTTGCACGCTATCACCCTGACAAGGGACAACCCGACGTGAGCTAAAGTGAGTTCAAGGCCGGAGTGTCTCAACGAGGTCGAAGCCCGAACCTCTGAGCTCGTCGAGACCATGCGCAGCCAATCATTCAGGAGGAACAAAAGAGCAGCGCCACGCGCACACATAAAATGAGAAGAGTCGAGGTTAACTCGGCTCAATCAAGCCTTTTGGCGTACTAACCAGAATTGGCTTCACTTGAGGTTAGAGTCTGAAAAAGCATTTTACACAGGTTAATGGGTTGGCATTCACCAGACGTGACCAACTTTTCTTTATCAAAAACTCCCAACAAAATTGTCTGATTTAAAAATGTTCATTCCTAGCTTGGCGATTTTTCCTTTGGACATAAGGTCTCTAATTACAGAGCCATACCACTGACTATACAGCAACTTCCGAATCATAGGATTTCCTTTTCCTTCGATAGAAAGCTTGTGGCTGTCCTCAAGACGTACAGAAGAACCATCAATAGCCTGTTCACAATTTTTCGAAATGATCTCTATGCCATATAACATGGTCCACTATCCATAGTCCAAGTACTCTAATCGGAAAAGGAAATGTATGCATTTGCTTTCTCAACATTAAAGGGAGACAAATTTGACTGGTTAACTTTGCCTTTATCAGGAACTGGGCGATTTTTCTCCACACTCCAGCAGTCACGGGCAAGGTGGCCTTTATGTTGGCCATAGTAGCAGTTAAGTTTTCTTATGGTTTAGTTACTTAGTTTTCCTGCTTCATAATGTCGTGGTTTATGCCCACAAGAGCCAGTGCCTCGGTTCACTACAGTAGCCATGGTGGTTTCTTACTTGTCCCCCTTCGTCAGGCTTGCCTTTTAAATATGAACTAAGGTCGTTGCATTTCATGACTCTGGCCAGAAGTTTCATTTCCGTAGGTAATTGTCGAAACAAAATATTAAGTTAGAGAAAAATTACAAAGTCGGCGATTAAAGTTAAAATAAACGTTAATCCTTGAATTTGGAGCAATAAAAGGAAAGTCCAGTCAAAATTGTAGCAGATGACAAAGGATGAATCACACACAGGTACAATTTTAGGTTGATATCGCCTCATGTTATTGGTGTCTTGTAGTCTTCGATGAAGAAAAGGTCAATGGTCCATACAAATTCACTTAAAGGTGAAAATCCTGCTATAGAAGTTATTACAGTTAAATCATATTTTACTGTCGTTTAGAATAATAATAATAATAATAATAATAATAATAATAATTAGCACCGTGTCCTACTACCCGTTCGGGTTATATGCTTTAAGTACTAATTACTCTAATGGATTAGGAATTGGGAAGGTTGAAATAGAGGAAGTGAACCCGCATTTGCGTGGAGGGGGAGTGGAAAACCATTTAGGAAAAACCACCCCCAGTTCACCCGACCGAGATTCGAACCTCAATCTCCCCGTCCTCAGCAGTCGAGCTCAACACGACTTTCACGTTAGCCAACTACGCCACCGAGGCGGGTCATTAGGAATACCTTTTTGTGAAATTTGAACTAACAAAACTTGTCATTCTCCCTTTGCTTTATTATTCATTGAACATACACATGTCTGTTTCATTTGGGGTCCAAGATGCCAGACCCTGACTTCTTCTCCACAACTACCGCTACTCACCATTTCTCGGCGAGATCCAAAAAAATCACGTGGATATGGTGGCGTTAAAATAGGTTCGGAATTTGAAAATATTTGTTTAGAAATATAGGAAATTAAAGTAGAAACAGGGAATATATGGCAGAAAGAAATAATACTAAGGAAGATTGATAAAAATTGAGAACTCAATGCAATTTCCATTGAAAATAATAAATTTGAAAATGAATACAATGAGAATTAATTAAAAGTAGTGTAGTATGGCATCTTGCCGCATAGCATGCTGGTCAAGTCAAAATAACTACTCACTTAAGAATAAAGTAAGAATAAAGTAAAAATAAATACCTACATTATAACCCAATGGAATTAAAATTCTTACATCATTGCCCTCATTTTTACTTATGTTTCTTTTCAAAGTTAAAAATATATATTTATTATACCCTTTTCCTTAGTTTATATACAATTTATACTGTACCTAGAAATCAAATTATAATGTGAGCATATTATTATATTTGGAAGGAAGGCGGCTAGAAACGTATAAAAGGAACCAACACAATATGGCTCTTACAATGATAGGAAGAACACAGTTCACACTTTACATTGTTACTATTAAAACAAAAAGGTAATGGCTGCTTCTTAAAGAAAATTGATCATTAACGTCCAACTCAGATTTTATTCTACCGGAACTAATCAGGAGTGTGAAATGTGCAACACAACTTACTTTAGGTTATTCCTTTTATATGTTCCTATCATTCTTTATCATTTTTCTTTTATCCCTTTTGTGTTTTTATTGTTTCCTCTTTTAGTTTATTATTATTATTAGCATCGCGTCTTACTACCTGTTCGGGTTATACGCATTCACGCTAATGTGTAATAGTAGGGTGATTGTGAGATGAAATGGAGGACCTACAGTTTAACGTGGGATCCGAACCACGGTGGAGGCCTGGCATTCCCCACATTCACAAGATGTCTTGTCAGAGGTGAAGGAAGGGTTTGGTAATCAGATAAATCTGTGCCGGTAACGAGGATTGAACCCCGGACCGCTGACACCTAGACCACCAGGTCACCCACCTCTTTTAGTTAAGTTGTTTTGTGTGTTCTATCAGGCTTCACCAATTTCGTATATTTCTTCATTGTGTAATTTCAGGAAGGATGTTTTACACTCGCACACAAGCTAAGTGCACCAATACTCTGCAACCGAGTTACCCAGAATTTGTCCAGTGCTCTGGGTCAGGGTTCAATTCCCATGTAGAGGGGTCATTTTTAAAATTAACAAATATGATAACTATTAAGGCCCGTAAGAAGTCACAGAACATATAGACCAAGCGAATGCTGAGGTTTGAATCTTGTTTGGTCGTAATGAGGGTGGGTTTTCCCATCCTCTCTCCACACTAATGAAGATACACTTTCTATAAACTACCTTATTCATCCCTAAGCATCAACAAAAAGTAATCAGTATCATAAAATATAGCATTTTATTTAATTGAAAGGTTAAGTTTTATTTTTCACATCTCATGAATGTACAGGAATTATAAAAACTGTATTTGTTATCTTTAGAAAAATAGTCTTGTACACTTATATATGATCCAAGCGACTCCAAAGAAGTTATTTCAGAATTACTGGTAATGTCCACAGATCTCTGAATAGAGTAGCATCAAGTGGACAAGCGGCTCCCATTCAATTCTTCCATTTCGTTGTCTGAAAATCAAAATATTACTTTAGTATTAACTTTAAACAACATTTTTCAATAAACCCTAAAAAAAAATGCATACAAATTACACTTTTTTTTTTGTTTGGATTCAGAATTGTAAACTTTCTTTAAAAATATAAAATAATATAAATAACATGACATGATAATAATGAAAACAAATTAAAAAGTAAAATTAAATTTAGGGATGGGATCCTCAAAACATTTAAGGTTTGAATACTTGAGGTTATTTGAGATTTGAGGGTTTGAAAAGAGTATCAAATAAGAGACTCAAATCCTAAAAAAAAAAAAAAATTATTTAATCTTTCAATTGAAATTGCTTTAAAAGTTATAACACTGCCTCTCAGTGGTTTAGAACAACACACTTATAGAAAAAACTTAACAACTAGGCCCCAGAGCAGTAATTTAACACTCAACTGTATGTTCACTGTGCACATCCTGCCCACCATAATCTACGAAACTTGATTATACTAACAAAGTATTGTGTAGCTCATTATGTAACCTCTTCCACTATCCAGTAGCCTCATCTCTTTTTTGACCAAATATCTTCCTAAGCACACTTGTTTTCGAAAACCCCTAATTTTTTTTCTTCATTTAAGGTAAGAGACCAAGTTTCACACCCATAGAGGACAGGTGAGGTAACAACTTACTGACCAAGACAAAGTATGAAGTTCCTGACTATTATTTTCCTAATTTGCAATCTAATATCGATATTACTAGTTACCTTGATAATATTTTGCAGTTTCATACTTTGAGCACATTGGCACATTCAACAGGTGCAAAAAAAATAATTTATTAGTATTTTTGCACTCTGCAAATAATTAAATATAAAAAAAAATATTTTCAAAAGAGATAAACTAACAAAAATAATTTTCAGCAAAAATGTAATAAAACTATTTGATTGGTATTATTTGAGATTGATTCAAAATTTTGTTATTTGATTTGATAAAAAATGCTTTTTGCACACCTTTATTAATAATAATATTTAGCACAGCGTCTTACTACCTGTTCGAGTTATACGCTTTAAGTAATATTTACGCTAATGGATTAGGATTTGGGAAGGTTGAATTAGAGGAAGTGAACCCGCATTTGCGTGGAGGGAGAGTGGAAAACCATTTAGGAAACCCCCCCCCCCCCNAACCTCGATATCCCCATCCTCAGCAGTCGAGCTCAACACGACAAGCGAGTTAACCAACTACGCCACTGAGGCGGGTCACACCTTTATTCATTTTATTAGTTATTTTTTACTATATTTACTACCTTTAGCAATTTTTTTTAGCACACCGTGTCTAATAACTCGTTCAGGTTATGAACCTATGTACTAATTACTCTAGTGTGTTAGGAATCTTATCGATTAACGTGCTATGGTCTCGGTACAGAAGTGGCGCCAAGACCCACTGGACATTGAGGCCCAGGGCAGTTTCTAGGTTGGTACCTAAAAAGCTCCAACCCAAAGGGGTGAGATGATCCAGACCAGGCCAGATACTCCTCCCCTATCAGTCACTCACTGGTTGGACCCGACACTTTGAGGACTAGTGTCTCCCACCTATTCGGGGTAATAGCCGGAGCTGTTTGCTTACACTCACATGCACTCTCCACTCGTTCCCGTGCGTGTGGGAAACTAACTACTCCACCACTCGTGAAGGCACTCATGTTCTAACACATGCACTACTAACTGTCCAGGTTGTCACTGGAACTTTAAAATGGCTCATTGCACGACTGGCGAGGCCCAGAACCCCACCAGGCTGCCAACGTGATCGCTCGTTGGCGACAAAACTTGATTGCCTCACAGAGTCCAACCCATTTGCTAGCTCACGACATGGGCTTTTGGCCCACCCCTGTGTACTACTTATAACAAGAGTAGTCAAATGGGGGCATACCAGTCCGCAGGGCTACAGCCGAACCCCATTAAGTAACCAATTCAGGCACCAGGAAGTTAGTGTGTTAGGAATTATTTATTTTCAATGTTTACAGGCCCGGTATATTAAAAACGTTTAAATCCAGGCCGTTTTTTCACATGATTTTGACTTTACTTTTGCAATTACAATGAAAATTTCCCTTTAAAGAAAAATCATATAACAGATTTTGATCTTAATTTAATTGAAATTCAACTATCCCTAGTCACAGTTGGTCTGCACCAGGTATGTTACGCCTCTGGTACCCTCACACGCTGGGACCTCCGCAGTGCCTGGGATTTCACTCCCAAGTCCGTATAGCACTCAGCAGAGGTGGACATCTCCCTATCCACCACTTGGGGGAGCTGCCCTATTGGAGTTGGTGCTGCGCCTACTTTCTTGCCACCACACTTCCGTTTTCACCCTTGGCAATTGCATTTCCTAATCCACCCCCTACCTAATTCCCCCGTCCCTAATTTAGCTATTCTAACTACTAAACTAAGCTAACTTAACTAGCTTATTCCCATCTGTGCCAGGGAACTCCGTCCCCCCAATATTACCAGAGGGCTTCAGGGCAGCCGCCTTTCTTCATCCTCACTTTGAGGGTCCTCAACCACAATCCACCTCTCTTGTTTCCAAGGTGGTGGATCATGCAGGGACCCTCTCAGAGTTCATATTTACTCCAGTAACTTTTATGTTTGTTAGGAATGGGGAAGATTGAATTTAGAGGTGTATCTGCATTTGCATGGATACTAATGTTTCCCAGTCTTCCTCATGTCCCACCGTGACTCACGTTGCCGGGTATTCCTCGTGTCCCAACACGACTAACGTTGCCGGGACTTCCTCGTGTTCCACCGCGACTCACGTTGCCGGGTCTTCTTCGGGTCCCACCAAGTCTCACGTTGCCGAGTCTTCCTAGTGTCCCACCGCGATTCACGTTGCCGGGTCTTCCTCGTGCCCACCGTGACTCACGTTGCCGGGTCTTCCTCGTGCCCACCACGACTAACGTTGCCGGGACTTCCTTGTGTCCCACCGCGACTAACGCTGCCGAAACTTCCTCATGTCCCACCACGACTCACGTTGCCGGGTCATCCTCGTGCCCACCGCGACTCACGTTGCCGGGACTTCCTTGTGTCCCACCGCGACTCACGTTTCCGAGACTTCCTCATGTCTCACCGCGACTCACCTCATATCCCACAACAACTCGCGTTGCCGAAACTTCCTTATGTCCCACCTCAACTCACGTTGCCAAGACTTCCTCATGTCCCACCACGACTAACGTTGCCGAGACCTTCCCGCCAACCTTTTTCCTACCCCTTCCCACACGACCTACGAGTCCGGTGTCTAAACAACAAACGTCGTCCGAAGAATAGACATCGGCTAGACCTAAGCCATTTACCCCCGAAGCCGACAGACCAGGGGTAACACTCTTTAAGTCTTGTCATGTTAGTTTAGAAATATATATATTTTTAATATAAAATTATTCTAAAGCGTAATTTTAAAATTTCCCGTTCCCTTCCCAAATCCTGATATTTTGCCTCATTCCCCTCTCAAAATAAAAAGTAATTCCCGTCAATCCCTACATATAACCTGAACAGGTAGTAAGACAGGGTGTTAAAAAAACAGCATAAAAACCAGCCATGAGTTTATATCTAGAAATAAAACAACAGGCCTGCTGTTGGTATTGTTTTGTTTGTTCACTTACGGTCGCCCGAAGAGCATTCTCAGCATAAAAGTAGTCTTCTGACTGTGCGAGAAGGCTAGCTTTATAAAGAGTAAGAGCTTGTCGATCTCTTTGTAACACAAACACCTGTAGAACAATTAATATTGTGATAAGATTACCTTCTAAGTGTGTTGATCATCATTATCAAATAAATTATTCCTAATGTAATAAAGTGAAATAAGAATGCAGGAAGTAATATCTATATATATATATATCTATAAGAAAAACCTCTTTTTGCTTAATGAAGTAATTGTATTATATTTGGAAGAAGGTACAGGAAAGGTGGATAGAAACATATAAAAGGGAGACAAACACAATATGGCTTTTACAAATGAAAAGAACACAGTTCACACTTTACACTGCTGCCACTGGACAAAGAGGTAATGGTTGCTTCTACAAGATCTACTGATATCACCCATTCCCCCGGCATAGGTTTCATTTTATCGGAGCTCATCAGGCAGGAAAGAGTGGGAATTGTACAATGTACTTTCCTAAAAGAAATTAAACAAAAACAAACAAAGGAACAGAAAGGAGATTTGTAAGTAACAATAGAAACTTAGATAGGTACATGTAAATGGAGTAACACAAAGAAAGTTGTGTTGCACGTTACGCACCCCCTCCTAATGAGTTCCGATAGAATGAAATTTAGTTCGGAGGATTGGGCAATTGTAATAGATATTCTTCAGCTATCTACATAAAACAATAGCAGAAACTCCAGGAAATGTCAAGTTCACCATAGAAGTTTTCATCTTTCACAATTTAGTTGGTACTACTGAAGCTAACTTCCTATTTAGTCTTACTACTACTACTACTTCATGAAGAAAACACTATGAAAGCATTGAAATATTAAAGTTTGTAGAAATGTGTTAGTCTTTTTACTTTTATTTGTGCTCCATTTTTCTACGATAATCTCATATTTAGTTAATTACATATTATAGACACTCACATCAATAACAGCCTTGTGGCACTTGATCCATGCATCCACTCACATCAATAACAGCCTTGTGGCACTAGATCCATACATCCACTCACATCAATAACAGCCTTGTGGCACTAAGATCCATGCATCCACTCACATCAATAACAGCCTTGTGGCACTTGATCCGACGAGCGACGGCCATCCTCTTGTCCAGGTTGTCGATGAGACCCAGGTACTTTAAAAGAACCTCATATGGGGCTCTATGTCGGTGTAACTGTTCCACTACCCTTTCCATGAGCACCACGGACTTCACTTTCTGTCCTCCAAGCCAGCTCTGGGTCACACCATGAGGAACAAATCATAAATAAGTAGTACAAATTTTAAAATTAAATTTATACACTTTAATATGCATTATATTAAAATATAAATATTAGAAAAATTATATATCCTTAATGAAAACCTTTTTTCATTTTTCTAAGTAGGTTTTGTCATACACAGACGAAGGCTCAGGAGAGAAAGATAGAAACACAATCCGGTATGTCCAATGAACAGTAGAACTCGGTTCACACTTTACATGGCTGTCACCGGGCAAGAAATAATGGCTACCTCTTAAAGATGATCAATAGTTACCAGCCAATCCGTTGATTTAGATTCCATTACTATCCAAGTGTTAAATCATTCTCTAATAATTTATTTTCCAACCCCCCTTTTTTTTTTGTTGGCTTCTTCTTTTCGGAAGTTGCGATACACGTCTCACACTCTCTATAGATGAGTCCCGATAGAATAAAACATGTGTCAAGGGAATGGGCGATAACGATAGAGTTTCTTGAAGCGGGGGCCATTAATTCTTTGCCCAGTTACAGCAATGCAAAGTGTGAAATTTGTTCTTCTTTAAATTGTAAAATCCTTATTGTGTTTGTTACCTTTAATGTGTTTCTATTCTTTTTTTTCCTATGACTTCTTCCACATTTAATCGAACATAAAGATGATATAATAAAGGAAATTATTATTATTATTATTATTAGCACCGCGTCTTACTACCCGTTCGGGTTATACGCACTTACGCTAATGTGTAATGGTAGGGTGATTGTGAGATGAAATGGAGGACCTACAGTTTAACGTGGAATCCGAACCACGGTGGAGACCTGGCATTCCCCACATTCACAAGATGTCTTGTCAGAGGTGAAGGAAGGGTTTGGTAATCAGATAAATCTGTGCCGGGACCGAGGATTGAACCCCGGCCGCCAGCACAGAAGTCTGACACCTTACCCCTAGACCGCCAGGTCACCCGCTTCTATAGTAGAAAGTCACTCACAGACAGTATTTAATTTACCTTGGTAATAAAAAGCCCATCTATATCGTCCCAGGCTTGTAAGGAGGCCCGCACGTTGAGAACTGTCCACTGGAAGTGTCTTGCGCTGACCCCTTGTTGGCTGGACAAGGTGAGGGGGGACCCCGCGGTACCTCGAGGTTCCCCCCAGTGGTGACGACACGCGTGGGAGAGAGACTCCAGTACAGACTGACCGACGAGTGTCTTGCACAGCTCGGCATCTGTCCCGGCCATGGATAGCTGCCATTCTGATCACAGACGGAAGACAATGAGTTAGAGCCAAACTGGAAACAGTAGTGGATGTAAAGCAAATACTCGGAATACAAGAACAAACATTCAATTTTGATGAATAGTTTTTATTTACCCAAAAGTTTGACATAGTTCTCCACTAATTGTCTGTCCTTGTCGGTCGCTAAAAAGTGATTGTTGAGACAAGCCTTCAGTTTCTGTATTCTCCTCTGAGGGTTGTGGGTGGCTTGGACAGCCAGTTGGAACTGTCTCATCTGCAAACATCAACATCTCACCACTCACCGACTGCTTCATCGCTATATTTAACAACAAAGTTGATAATGGTTTGAGCTGGGGAGAACTAGCGGAGAAAATACACCCACGTTAGAAGGGAGAGAAAGGAGAGACCAGAGGGAAATCACAAGCAGGAGTTAGGAACATTGAGGAGATGCGTTCTGCAAGCGCATGAAGTGCCATTAAAACGCAAACAGAACTAACAACATGGACAGTGAGTAAAGTTTGATTCACACGTCCGTCTCAGTAGCGCAGCAGTTCACACGTTCACACGTTCACGTTAAAACAGCCGACTATCAAAACATTTTGTTTTCTAGTAGATAGACATATATTTTAGATCATTCTCCCGATGTATAACGTTGCGTCGTGGCCCGTGCAGCAGAGTAGTATAAGAGAGCGCTGTGTTCAGTCAACCCCTGTCCACTCACACAAAGCAGCAAACAAACGTGTCTTTATGTACTTCAATATTTTAATGATAGAGCTACACAACATTTAGTTCTGTATTCACGCTTTTTGATGTAAGTGACTCCTTGTGGATCATACACCGAGTCCAGACGGCGCTGGGAGCCTTCCCTTTCCCGAGAGCTTGTAAGCCACTGCTTTCTCTCCAGACATGGCAGGAGCATCATCACTGCACATCCTAGAATCTTGAAAACTCCTTCATCGCTGGCTATTCCCGGAAGTGGCTCGCAGAACAATAGGTCCCCTTGGACAGATCTGCTATTGATGTACCAAACATAAGCCACAAGGTGGGCATCCTTCACCGAGTCGGTGGCTTCGTCGACCTGTATTGCAAATTTTGACAGTTTCAAAGCTTCGGTCAGCTCTTCTTGTATGTCTTCCATGTCAGATATCCGTCTCCCCACTGCGTTATTTGCCAGAGGGATCTTTCGGATTAGACCTGCATACTTTGTCAAATATTATTACAGTGATTTCAATTAACAGGCAAAACGAATATTCCACCGACAGAATGAGGCTTCTTACATTTTTTGCAATCATATTTGAAACTTTGTATGATGCCAGGAGTCCCGTGGGGTAGGAATACTTATTATTTTTATCATTGATTTGGTCTTTCCAGAATATTCTTACAATTTTTTCTTATACAAACAAATCACAAGGGTTTCCTGTGTTTTGATTCCGGGTGTTGCTTCAGCTTGTTTGGTTTCATAACTCTCCGAAGATAAAAAAGACAAACACAGCAAGCACAAGGTATTTGATTGTTAGGAAATCTCCTCCCACCCCTGTAGAACAACTTCCCCCGATGCCCTCTTATTAGATTTTCTTTACTCCCACACTTCACCTAAATCACACTCCACATTTATTGGTTATAGGTTATGTCTTATCCTCTTCCTTGCTAATATCATCACATGTGAGTGATATTATAGCATACACACTTGTCACATGTGAGTGATATTATAAACAGAACATTTGACGTTCTGGCTTACTTATGATAAAGGGACAGTGGAGTAAGGAGGAGACACTATGTGTAGCAGGTCCATGTGTAGCAGGTCTATGTGTAGCAGGTCCATGTGTGGCAGGTCTATGTGTAGCAGGTCCATGTGTGGCAGGTCCATGTGTGGCAGGTCTATGTGTGGCAGGTCTATGTGAGTGACAGGTCTATGTGTAGCAGGTCTATGTGTGGCAGGTCTATGTGTAGCAGGTCTATGTGTGGCAGGTCTATGTGTAGCAGGTCTATGTGTAGCAGGTCCATGTGTGGCAGGTCTATGTGTAGCAGGTCCATGTGTGGCAGGTCTATGTGTAGCAGGTCCATGTGTGGCAGGTCTATGTGTGGCAGGTCTATGTGTAGCAGGTCTATGTGTGGCAGGTCTATGTGTAGCAGGCCTATGTGTAGCAGGTCTATGTGTAGCAGGTCTATGTGTGGCAGGCCTATGTGTAGCAGGTCTATGATGTAGCAGGTCCATGTGTGGCAGGTCTATGTGTGGCAGGTCTGTGTGTGGCAGGTCTGTGTGTGGCAGGTCTATGTGTAGCAGGTCTATGTGTAGCAGGTCTATGTGGACAAGCACAATGATGAGATGGTCTTGTTTATCTATAATTCTAATCAATATTTTCCAGTGACTACAGAAGAAACCAAAGTAGACAAAAGTCTGCTTATAAAGACATACAGTTCTTTAAGTGACCATAGACTATTTGGATGTCTGAACTGATTTTTCAGGGGTTTCAACCCTTTCTGGGCATATTGAGGGTGGTTTTTACTAAATGTATGCAAATAATACGAGTACATTTCCTCTTCACCCTTACCTCATTAGTGTGGATTGTGGATAGTTTGGTTAGATAACAAGATACAATAAACCAAAATAACAATCTTGTATCCACAAACACTGGCGCAAGTAAGTTGATAAATCTAATTTTAAAGGTCCGTTATGGAGTTATATACAAATATTTGTTTGTAAAACGAATTTTGATAATTTAAATAAACATATTAATGATCAATCAACAAAAAAAATTATGGCCTTAAATCTGCTTATGTGACCACTTGAAACAAATATAAAGTAATTCATTTACTTGTTTGTATGCTAATGTAGTAAAATGGTAAAAAAGTATTAAATAATTCAAGCAAATATAGCAAATTATTTTAAATAGTGAATTATAGTCATGAGATTGTGAACCTTTGATACTATAATTAACGAAAGCTCATTAAGTGTCAGTCTATTCTCACAATACATAATTAACACCTGACAAAATATCTCGCAAGAAAAATATTCTGCGACAACAAATTAAGAACTTATCAGGTTTTGGCCAAATACAGTTTAAAAGTGACCTGTCTTAGAGGGTATTCAACCACTTATAAGCCATCAATTCATCATTTTTCATCATAATAATTAACCGTTTTCAGTCTTTAGGGGTCGGTTTAGTAAAATTCTTTAATTTTCATCTTTTGCCCCAACATTCTTCCTCCTTTATTTGCTTTTCTGTTCTTCTCACTCGCACACTTGCTGCTATCTGCTCCTTCCGTTCTTCTCACTCGCACACTTGCTGCTATCTGTTACTTCCGTTCTTCTCACTCGCACACTTGCTGCTTTCTGCTCCTTGCGTTCCTCTCGCTCGCACACTTGCTGCTATCTGCTCCTACCACTCTTCTCACTCGCACACTTGCTGCTTTCTGCTCCTTGCGTTCCTCTCGCTCGCACACTTGCTGCTATCTGCTCCTACCACTCTTATCACTCGCACACATAATGCTATCCTTGCGTTCTTCTCACTCGCACACTTGCTGCTATCTGCTCCTACCACTCTTCTCACTCGCACACTTGCTGCTATCTGCTCCTACCACTCTTATCACTCGCACACTTAATGCTATCTGCTCCTACCACTCTTATCACTCGCACACTTGCTGCTATCTGCTCCTACCACTCTTATCACTCGCACACTTAATGCTATCTGCTCCTTGCGTTCTTCTCACTCGCACACTTGCTGCTATATGCTCCTACCATTCCTCTCACTCGCACACTTGCTGCTATCTGCTCCTTCCATTCCTCTCACTCGCACACTTGCTGCTATCTGCTCCTTCCATTCTTCTCACTCGTACACTTGCTGCTTTCTGCTCCTTCCGTTCTTCTCACTCGCACACTTACTGCTATCTGCTCCTACCGTTCATCTCACTCGCACACTTGCTGCTATCTGCTCCTACCGTTCTTCTCACTCACACACTTGCTGCTTTCTGCTCCTTCCGTTCCTCTCACTCGCACACTTGCTGCTATCTGCTCCTACCGTTCTTCTCACTCGCACACTTGCTGCTATCTACTTCTTCCGTCTCTTCCATGGTCTCCCGTGTGGTCAATTGCCATCCCAAATAAAATGGCAATATTTGTGATTAAAGTAAAGATTTGACTTGTTTGTAAAATTCAAAAACCCCTTTAAATTATCAATAAATATAAGGAACTCTAGAAATTTGATAATGTTATAATCATTTAATCCAATAAGATATAGACATTATAACAGTGATAAAAACTTACGGAACTCTCTTGAGTGCGGCCCAACATTCTGTA
>CABEEJ010009215.1:0-19720 GCA_901482245.1 Timema douglasi
TTAACTGAAAAGAAGAAATATTATTATATTTACTTTAAAATATGATCGCGAATATTACAAAGACAGGAAAAATCCATATCATTACAATATGTGTTGAAAACCCCATCCAGTTCACCCAACTGAGATTTGAACCCTGATCATTCACAATAAGGAAATAAAGTAATCTGCAATTTATTTAATTAATTAATGTATTTATTTTCGGGGCTATCTATGACTTGACCATTTTGCGTAGACAGATGGTGTAAGGTACTGTCCCAGTGATAAATTATATAGAGTCCATTCGCCATAAGAGTGGTATTAATTGACCGCTAACAGAAGATGTAAAAACTGTTAAAAGAAAAACAAATTATTTACTTTGGAAATTTTTATGGCCAAAAATAACAACCAACATATGGTCTTGCAGATCATATGGTTTGTCGAATGGATACATGATAGTAGATACGATGTATTTTGCAATAAGTCAGTTATCACCACTCCTATGACAAATTGACTGTATATTAAACCACCCATATTGAAGATGACTTATTTTGAACTCCACTCGCTTACCTCCTCACCAGAAATCCAGTTCATTGTAAGCTTGTCACTTTAGACAGCGTGTTCACCAGTGATGGGTACAAAGGTTAAAAAACAACATATATGTACGGTATAATAATCTTTCTAGTAAGGTTGGGACACAAATATTTTATAAAGTTGGGTGTTCAACCGTTAGGTGTTTTAAAACAAATATCCCACCACACAATTCACACAACAACTTAATACAAAAATGAACAATTGCATCAAATTTTACACAAATATGTAAATATTTCAAGCTCAACCTGGGATTGAACCCGAGGTCCCTTCTATTGGCGTTATCAACTGTACTGAAGTAGTTGTTATTTAAACTTGCTTTTTTATTCTTACCGAGAGTTTAAGGACCATTAAAAAATACGGCCACGTACATCCTAAACAACAAAAAAAGTCACCACCCTAAAATTAACGGTTATAAGACCCTGTCTGGGTCAGAGTAGGTATGGAAGTCAATTATTACTGGTCTAGACGACTCTGGTTCATACCTAGTTGATGTGGACTAAAATATTATGTTATTTACCTGTGTGGTAATAGGATGTTAGCTTTCAATATTTTAACTATTTCTAATATTTGATTAACAAATTAAATTAAAACGCTAAATATAAAATGTAATAAACTATTATTTAAGATAGTAACCAGTCCCATGGTGCATTGGTCAATGCACCTGGCTACGAGCCTAAGGTTTCAGGGTTAGATTCTAAGCTAGTACCTGAGTATCTTTCCCGAAAAGGTGGTTACCCCAAAATTCAACAGGGATTGTTTAGTTAAGTTTAAGTTAGGTCTAAGTGTTTCCAAAGTGTCTCCACCCTCATACTCATTATCACCATCAGCTCATCTCACGAGAAATGGAAAGAGCCTCCACGGAAAGATGTATAATTAGTACATTGAGGCGTTCCCTGGGCAATGGTATATTAGTACTGGCTAATCTTTCCACTACTGAACTACGTATGATATAGTCCAGACCTGCAATATTATTACTATTATTATTATTATTATTATTATTATTATTATTATTTGAGATCATTAACGTGAATTTTTGAACAGATAGATTTTCAGACACGACCCGAGAAACTTATCAAACCTTAAGGAATTTATCTTTTTAATGTTCACTTTAAACTTTAAGGCCAAGGGCTATAATAAAATATCACATATTGTATCCAAATCATTAAGTCGTAACAAAACATCCTCAAACTTCACTTATTGTATGGCCTTTTGAAGTTTCTTATTATTTTCTGCGAGCCAACAACAACATAGTTTCTGGAACCAGTTTCTTTGGTAATATTTTCCTCAAGGAAAACAATCTAACAAAAATAAATTACCGCGAAGAGGAGATTTTGCCAAGGGGTCGGCTGATTGGACGAGTGGGCTGTGTAGACTGAAAGAGAAATGAAGGGGGGGGGAGGGTTAGGGGTGTAGTTCTTTAGCCACCCTTCTGAGCACGTTGATTTATAAGAAGCTGGGTTATGAAAAAGAGAGGGATAAGGGAACCTTATATAGCCGTGCCAGACAACTCCACCCCTCTTGCACCACGCCTCATAAAAAAAGTGTGAGAACACCCCCTTCTCCCTCATTTCAAAACTGCCCTATATTGCTAAAACACTTCACGTAATGAAACCTGGAACCAATAAAACGATAAAAGTATTTTGTCATAAAGTGTTGGTTTTAATGACCATACAATACTTATAGTTGTTTCGGTTACTACAAGAATACAAATGAACGCTTAGTTTGATTAATTTTATATATTCTTTGTACACTCCGTCTACCCTGAAATGTACCTTGACGTATTACACTATGATATAAGTTATACCATAAAGCAGCGGTTCTCAAACAATGGTATTCGTGTGACTTTCAAGGGTTACTCGAACATCTCTCAAGGGAAAATTGGCAAAATGACCAGAGAAAATATGACGGAGAACCAAAGGCAAAAGGACATTTTTGAGGCGACTCAGGGATATTTTCTCCTTTTATTACCTGACATCTGACCTGTCATTTGGAGAAATTTTATCGTTAGGCTAAAATAGACTTTTAGTCATGACCAAGAGGTGCATTATAAACAAAGTTTGAGAACCACTGCTATAGAAGTATAATGCAAGGTAGGCTTGATACTTTACTTACATAACAAATTAAGGTTACATTAGTTACCATCCACTGGGTGGGCATATGGACTAAACATTAATCTACCAGTAATGGGGAGGCTTGGGATCAAATACTAGCCAAGTGCATTGTGTTGTTGTTTTTTCTAAAAAGGAAATTACTTACCCCTCTTCCTGTAGACAACTCCGGCTGCATTTTCTCTAAATCTGAATACCGCATCCCTACTATGTTAGTGTAAATAAGTGACTAGTCTTGAATGGTGATAGAACGTGTAGAAAAAACTAAACAATATCCCTGTGACAACTGAGGCTAATTTGTTAAGTTTGTAATACACAAGGTTGTCTTTATTGGTAGAGGTCGGGGTTCGAGATCCAGACGGGTGAACGAGGTATGGTTTCCAACACACGTGATTAAACTCAATCAGGGAATCTAACCGAAATATTTATCGGTTCTAGTTCTTGTTCCGGCTCTTACTCTAAACGTTTTAATGATCCGCTTCTGGTGCTGATTAGAGAAAAATAAAAGTTCCAATTAAACGAGGAAACATGGTGGAAGGATAGAGGAAGATGGAGGCATTTTACTAAGTTGACACAGCCACAGGCTGGAAACAGTTGATAATGATGATGAAAGGCTTGGGTTACTTTTGTTTCTTAATATTAGTTTCCAGTTCTGGTTATTTAAGTTTTTATATAATAACTACTCTACTGTTATTAAAATTTATAAAAGAAAGATATATTTTTAAAATTTTCAGTAATTTAAAAGTTGTCTGGATAAAAAAAATTACAAAGTGACACATACAACCTAAACAAAATATTTCAAGAAAAGGAAAAATAGATTATTTAAAAATAATATTAATCTAAACAAAGAAGGTCATACAATTAAATCCAAAAAAGACCATACCTATCGAAGAGAACCTTTATGAACCTAAAAATATATATCGATTCCGATTCTGGTTCTTGGGTGATTTACATGTATTCCGGTTTTTGTTCCTTAAAAATAAGTTATTTTGGTTATCGGTTTTGATTCCAGTTCGTCTCGTGTATTACAAACGTATTACCATCCTTTCTCCGAACTAATGTAGGAGAAATTTCTCGAACCTATTCTACTCATACTGTGGTTTACGTATCCCCTATATAAGGGATCGGTGAATCGGAGTGGAAATTACATTCTTGGGGGTAATGAGGACTCTATAGACACAAATAAATTTATATACAAAGCACGTTCCTTTTCACGACAGAATTTTTTCTTCTGGCAACACTGCATCTGGCCAATGTAATATAGCATGTTTAGGGGAAGTCACGCCATGTTGTACTCCAATATTTAGTTGATATATTTCAGTATGTGAATGCATTGCACAAAGAATTGCAAGGAAAAAACATCAATATAATTTCAGAAAGAGAAATTATTTCAGCGTTTGAATCAAAGCTTTAATATTGGAGACAGAAAGCACAACAAAACAAGATAACTTCCTTTTCAAAGATAGTTTTGTTTTAGAAATATTGTGAAAATATTACTTTTGACGACATCAAGGAAACAGTTATAAGGCATCTTACCAAACTCAAAGAGTGATTCTTTGTTTACTTTCCAAATATTTATTCACATACTGTCAGTTGGTTTGCTGATCCCTTTAAATGTGAAATTGCTGATGTACCAGAAGAGCCTCAAGGTTTGGCAGAAACACATTTTGAACTTCGATCCAATAATGAAGCACGTATTAAATTTTCTAACAAGACATATGTCATATTTTTTTTATGTCAACAGCTGCAAAGGAAAAGGAAAAAATTGCTTCCTTTTGCAACAACCTACCTTTGCGAACAAAGATTTTCCACTCTAATTAACATCAAACAAAGCAGAGAAATCTTTTGGACCCCAAAGATAGTATACAAATAGCTCTGACATTAAAATGCCCCAATTTTCATGTTATTGTATCAAAAATGAAACATTATTTCTCCAAAACCTGAAGTGAAAAAGTGTTCCAAAAAATACTTTTTTTTCATAATGAGGATATAAATGTAGTTTATACTTTTTATATTTCAAATTGTATTCTCCGTATGGAAATAAATAGATTCAATAAACCTTTTGAATTTGTTAATTTATTCTATGATTTTCTCAAATCAAGCTGGTAACATTGGTGTTGGTAAATATATTTTGGGGTAATAAGTAAAAAAGTTCCCCGACCCTTGCCCTAGATTAAGAGGTTAGAGGTCATGTTTTACTCAATATGAATTGCTACTTCAAATTCTCAAATCCCTCGAATCCTCAAGAAAATTCGAGATTCAAGGACTCAAAAACAATTCAGATACGAGATACGATAAATACAAAAAAAAACCACTTGAATGCATATTAATTTCTAAGACCTTATATATAACTTTGACTAAATTTTTAGCCCAGAATTGATATCTGACTAGCCCAACAGTCAGACTACAAACCATTAAATTGGCATTTAATGTGAACTAAATAAAAATGGGAGAAAAAATTATTACTGATGTGAGTAAGTCAACTTGTTTTACCTTTGATTATTTATAAGCTCTGGATTCAATATTTGAAATTATTAGGTAAAATGAAGACTTGTTTTAAACTCCGAATTAAAAAAGTGGATTAATTTATATTTCTAGATTTAAATGATACCTAAAAGTATCATGATCATACTTGCGAATGGAGATAATATATACAAAATTTTAGATGAAATACGATGTTCTTTCTTACACTGACTTCAATTTTTTTTTTCATATTATTATGTTGATATATTATTTATTGGATTACATTTTGGATTCAATAGAATAGCAAAGACGAAAACCTATCACGCAAATAGGGGGTTACAAGAACAAAATCGCGCTAGATTAGATATCTTGTTCAATGGATATTGGTTTCAAAGGAAAAACATCTCCATGTTTCTCCTACATGCTATATATAAAGAAAAGTGGGAGGAGTATCGCAATTACCGGCCACATAATGGAAGGAATTAGTTTAGGGTGCAGAGCTATATCGACTATTTTTTGGGGGTCATTCACGGATATTGAAAAAGGGGCATGGGGGGCGGGGAATTAAGGGAGGAAGTAACGAACCTTTGTCATCCATCGTATATATCTTTACGTGGGGTCAACGAAAGAGACGAAGAAAGCCACAGATAATGTACAAATAAGGTGGAAGAAGAAGTAAATAAGATGAAATAAAGGAAGTTTCAAGGTTTGGACAGGAAAATAAAAGAAGAAATGCTAGAGTAAGAGAATGAAAATAAATAAATTAAAGTCATTTTGGGCGTGAGAGTAGCTGAACAATTACAAAGAAAAGTAATGTGCACGAACATATTTATTCCTATTAGTATAATTAGTGCTCCAAAACATTTTCCTAAATGTTCTAGATTGTAATTTTACCGTGTTGCAGGCTAAACTAGTTTACAAAATAGTTTTAGTAATATATGGAAGATGTTTATTCTTTTTTTTAAATAATAATCATGACACTGTAAGTAGGTTTTCATGTGACATTTTTAATAACTTTAAAAACCTTTAATTACCCTGTGCATTATCTTGATGTCCATGCGTTATTACTCTTCAGTAATTCTAAAACAATTTTATAAGTATTATAAACCTCTATATTAAAATAAATACTTATATATCAAATTCATAAATATATAGTCTCTATAGGGTACTTAACCGGTAGGAATATGGTCACCATTGATGGCAGCCTTATTTTTCTTATATATAAATCCTTAATTTAATAACTCAAGTACCAAGTTAGTGATATTTTTTAAATAATGAAATATATTTAAAGTTTTTTTGTAAGAATAAGTGAAATGGATTTAAAGTTCTTAAATGTAATTAACTATATTACAAAATGTATAGAGAAGCATATAGATTCTTACTTGACATTTGGAACTCGAAGCTTCATTTCCACACGCCTTAAGAAAGTACGCCAGCTATCCCTAGCTCGATCTAGTTATATCCAGTCTACCTCGTTAAACCCTACCGCTTACAATTTAGTTCTTATTTTATCCTCCCACGTCTAGGTCTGCCCACCCTAATCTATGAAACTTAATTATCCTAACAATGTCGTGATGAGTAAATAGATTATAAAAATATTGTATTATTGGTTTATTAATTTTTAATATTTATATTCAAGTTGAAAGTGTTTTTTTAATTCATTATAACGTAAGGTTTTAGGTTTTCCTCAGATTATATAAGGCCCATTTCATGTAGGATGTGTTGGTGTTCCTCGGCCTTTATCTGGTACTATGAAATGGCGTACTAAGGAAATATCAGCTCCTCGATAATCTAATTATTTTCCTTCCATATTTAATTTGTGTTTATCTCTGTTAGTTTTATTAGTAATTATTTAATTAGTTTTATAAATTAAAATTAAGATTTATAAACATTCATATTACGGTCCCCAATCCTCCATTTTTTACCAACATAAACACGAGATGATTGTACTTGTGAAATGATTTGTAAAGCTAATTAGTCAGAATTATTAATGAAATATGAGATTACTAATAGTTATAGACGTTATAATAGTGTAGATAAACTATTATTATTATTATTATTATTATTATTAGCACCGCGTCTTACTACCCGTTCGGGTTATACGCACTTACGTTAATGTGTAATGGAGGACCTACAGTTTAACGTGGAATCCGAACCACGGTGGAGGCCTGGCATTCCCCACATTCACAAGATATCTTGTCAGAGGTGAAAGAAGGGTTTGGTAATCAAATAAATCTATGCCGGGACCGAGGAATGAACCCCAGCCGCCAGCATAGAAGTCCGACACCTTACCCATAGACCGCCAGGTCACCTGCTATAGATAAACTAGTTTGGGAGATCTTTGTTTATACAATTTGGTTGACACATGGGCAAAGGTGTTAATCTTTAAATAATATGGGCTGCAGGTGACAGGAATGTTAAAGTTTGAAATTTAACCCTGAGCACTGAGGTGGGGTTTCTACATATCTGAGTTGTGGTTTGCCCTTTTCCTAACTAAGCCTATACGGGTGATATAATTAAACTTATTCTATTCCTTTTCATAATCATTTTTAATTAACATAATATTACACGTACTTTTTTTTTAATTCAAAGCAATTTTATTTGTAATTTTCACATTCAAAGTGTTGCCTATATATTTAAGAATAGCATTTTAAAATAATTAGGAATAATCTCATCTCTATAACAGTTTACGTTTGAAGAGTGAAAATCTCGACAGAAGTTTATTTGTTTTTGTAAGATTGGGTTAGTAAATCTATATTCATTCCTTAGCCTTGGAACAATTTAAAATCACAAATCAATAATTGACTACCTGTTCATAGTAATAACAATTACATGTTAGGTGCTATCCGAATTTTCAGGGAAATAACTAAACGAACTTTCCTAGCCACCCGAATTTTGGTATACAATTTAAATACTTCTAAACAAATCAATAACCGATCAAGAAGGTCTCATTGTGTCCTCCCACAAAATCTTTTAAGACCCCTGTCTTTGAGTCAAATTATTTAAGTACAGTTACTAATATCCGTAGAAGCCTTTCAATTCAGATTTAAAGCTCTCGTAAAAGTGTGGTAAGCATCAGATAGTTTACAACCTCTCCGTTATATTTTATCTTATCGTACCCTTATATCCAAAAGTAATCCTGAACCCCCTTAACTTATCTCTGGCTTAAACACTTTTGACGCCGTTTCATAACCACATTTACGAGTTTCCGAATCTCTTTCATATCCCATCTTAACACACTCACGGTTCTAATTTCCCAAATCCCACCTTCAATTTCCTTATACCTCCCTTCTTCTGTGTTCCTCTTTACTTAAAGGAATGGTCCGAATCCATTGCTTTTCCAATTTCATGTCCTCTTTTAAAGTCTTTAAAGCACTCTTCTTGGAACTTTATCCTCTTTGAAGGCGTAGATTGCGCCATTTCCTTTAGAGAAGTTTGATTCTACCACTAACCTCCCAACCCCCTTTTATCCCTCATCTTCAATTTCATCCCCTTTAAAGCGCTTTATCTAGAACCCGACGTCTTTATCGGGTTTCGCCGTGTATCTGCCTACGGGGTTGTTCAAGGAAGTATTGGACAAGGTGTTTTCCTTTAAAAGCAAAGAGTTAAATCATTAAATGGATCGTTTACCCAATACCATTACCACCTTGATCTACTTCCCAATGCCAGCCCCCTAAACTAAACGATATCGCATGCATAAAAGTCACAATATCCAACGTAGTCATGAATTGCTTACTCGATGGTTTTGAATATATATATTTTCTCTCTCTTGATGATAAGCTGAAAGGAAGAAATTGAAATTCATTGATTAATGTGTTCTTTTCTCCTTTAGTCACCTTCTCTACTCACTATCAAACTCCTTTTTTTGAACGGAAGAAATGGTGTTAACATCTTGTAGCAAGTGTAGTAAATGGAATCGATTTTGAAAGATCTACATCCTTTTAAAATAAGAGCTTCCCGCCCCGCTATTCCTCCCCCCTCCCCCCATATTTTATAAAAACCTTTTTGTAGGTTTTTTTTGGGGTAAAGAGAGGACGAGAAATGGGGACGTGTATCGACACATCAAAAGCACCTTATAGATTACATGAATACGGCCAGGGAGAATAGATGGTAACATATGAATGGGGTAGAGTATATTGGTTAGTAAAATGGTAGAGTTTTATGCTTTACATTTGTAGTGATAATCACTAAAACATAATTTGTTAATTGTTTAATATGGTTGGGATGACTAGGAAATATAATGACTATGAATAACTTACTGAGCTTTGGCTGCTAAATTTTAAAGTAACAAAATAATTTCAATATATTTTCTATCATATGGGTACAAAGCTTCCAGTTTCCAAAATATAAAATGGCTCAACTAATAATCCTAGTCGATTATTGAGGCGTAAATAGTAGAAAATATAACCTTAAAAAATCAGTATATATTAATTGTGTAACTTATATGTTGTTGGTAAATGTAACTATGTAGTCGTAATATAGATATTATCAACATATTTATGGACCAAGAAAAGTTTCAAAGGTGCTTTAGGAGGACAAACAAAGGCAAAATGTTGAACAAAAATGTGTTTGAAACTGTTATTTAAAGAGCCATAATGAATACAATGACTTATCTGTAATCCTATGTTATGAGAGTGAGACAGTTGCAAGAATAATATAATGTGTTGTTTGATAAATCAAAGTATTACCAGGTCATATCCGATAAATGAAGCAGGCTGGATCATTTATTTTATCATCATCACGCTATACTTCTTGTTTAGGCTATACGCATAGCGGTAGTCTACCAACATTTGCTTGGAAGGAGAGGGGGAAACAATTTAGTAAAACCTTTCCTTATTAGACCCGACTGGGAGTCAAACTCTTATATTTACATTATCAGCAGTTCAGTCTAACACGCGAGTAATACCTTAAATCATTTGGTCATTTATTTCCATTTATGGCATATTCTAAATTATCTTTTGGTTTGTTTTTGTCCACCACGTCTATTTGTTCAGGCTATTTTGATATTCATACTTTTTGTGAGCTATAAGTAGAAACGTATAATATTGGAGGACTTATACCCACAGTTGTGCAATGTTAAACTATTTAGTTAAAATACACTCTGATTAAACCCAACCGGTAATCAAACACAGTCCTCTACATCATTGGAAAAGCAGAACAGAGATGGCCACACCTTGGCTCATGTGCACACCTATGCTGTTCAATTGCTTGGAAATAAAAGTATCCAACAAACAAATTGGTTCTACGGTAGTTTTTATAACTAGCGAATGTATTTAAAAAAAAGAATATTCTTGATTCAAATAGTGATTTTGAGCTCTCAAACGCGACCCGATGTTCGTGAAATTAAAACACCCAACAGGGGTCGATGTATTTTTACTGAGTGATAAAAATCCATACCAAAATTTCGTTTGGTAAAATTGTTAGGCCCTTTCGCTCTCGTTCATATAAATACTCGTGTGCTGATATGATCAGTTGGTTCAGAAAGTGGACGTTATATACTTCATTTAATAATAATGTCTCAAACGTCTAAATAAGAATTAAATCCAATATACAGAACAACACGAATATATAATTCGTATGTAACTATCTAAGTTAATCAAAAATCAAAGTTAAAGAAATATTTGTCCGAAGAACCTGTTGATAATAAAACAAGCTACTTTGGTCTTATTAAATTTAATCCAAAGGAATAATTTAATGTTAATCTTTCTTAATTTATATCCATAGCCTTTGGATATAAATTAAGGAATATTAACATTAAATTATTCCTCTGGATGGTACCACGAGGGGAAAGGTTTAATTTTTAATAGACACAAGGTCAATCTACTTTGCGTGACAAACTTGACACGCATCTATCCGCTGCGAACTTCAAATGCCAAGCTTGCATGCAGCACGCATTTCAATATATACATATATCTTCTTTTTTTTTACATTCGCAATACCATATTTTACGTGGTTGTTATTTTAACACGGCAGTTTTATTACCATTCTCTTATTCCATGAGACAGACACAGTTTATTGTTTTACAGCTCCAGTTTTCATCGGGCTGAGTTGTAAAACCACGCATGCATTTGTAATTTTGCAAAGTAGTGGGTGAAAATAATGTCATGCATTAGGAGAGTGGTTTCCCATGTAATCGATTAACAACTCTATTTGTTCGTCACCGTACCAATGTAGAGTGTGTTAAAAATTAGCAAAAAAAGTGAGTACGGTATCTGACACTTTACGAACTGTGTCACATTCAACCATAATTACATTCCTATTTTCATAGGAAGCTGAAAGACTTAAAAGGTCTACCTTCACGTTTCCATAGGGTGACTTGGTGGTCTAGGGGTAAGGTGTCAATCAAATTTCTGTGCTGGGGGTCTGAGGTTCAATCCTCGGTTACAACACAAATTTATTTGATTGCCAAACCCTTACTTCACCTCTGACAAGACGTGTATTAATCACAAATTGTGTATGTGTGGAATGCCAGGCTTCCCCCGTGGTTCGGATCTTACGTTACGTTACTGTAAGCACTCCATTTTCATCTCACAATCACCCTACCATTACACATTAATGTAAGTACGTGTAACCCGAACGGTTAGTATAACGCAGTGCTAACAATAATAATAATTCACGTATCCATAATGAATTTATGAAAAATGTAGATGTAATTTTTGATATGAAAGCGTAAAATGTGATCAATGAAGATTGAAAAATAATGATTTTTAATTTTTTTAAAATGATATTTCTATGAAAAGAGGCGTAGAATTGAAACAGGGATTGAGAGTGGAACAGCTCTTCCACTCACAAAAATAACTAAAAAATACGAAGGGAGGCTAAATTTGTTTTTATGCATTTAATTTTCCAGTGACAGTTTAAATTAAAGGGTTTTTTTCCTTCAATAAGTAATGTATTTTTTATATAAATTGTTCACAAAAGTCCATATCTTCATAATTGTCGTCAAGCATCGATCAAGGGTTCTTGAAACTTTGAACCATTTAGCTACGAATCCATGCAACAGCAAAAGTTGCACCGTGTCCACAGACAAAGCTATACCAGATCCTCAGCTTTACGGAAGTTTCGCTTCGCCTGGTCCGGGTTGAGTCCATCAACACTGGAGCTCGCTAGTGTCTATGCTCAGTGAAAAAAAAACCCTTCAAAATGTTAAATTTTGCCACACGACTCTCTTTTAACATGTTTGCCATAAAGGGACCATTACTTTCGTAATGCATAGCTCTTCGCGAGGTAGGATTATATTAAGAGGAGGTTGGGTTAATACTTGAACCCTTTCTTCGTGGAACCGGCCTATTGACGCGAGATGGATATTTGTGTCCTCTCTCTAGTGAAACCATGTCTAAAATGAGTTTTTAATGCTTCTTGATGGCACCTAGCGATACCCGCATTGAAGGCCTCAAGCTCTCCCACGGAGCACAGCCATTTTAACAAGAAGGATGTGGGTATTGTGTATACTTTGTATATGACCGTGTTTTACTTATCATCCGGGCTGACTGCGTGTTAACACTAATGGAATAAGGATTTTATTTAGTGTAAATATACCTGAACTCTCGTGGAGGCAAACTGGGATACTTTTTTTAAAAACTACCTCTGTACACCTGACCAAGATTCGAAACAAGATCTCTCCATCACTATGATTTTTCAGTCTAATGCGAGAGTGACGTCTTAGTCCATGTGACCCCAGAGAAAGGAGACTGCACTACCTTGTCTTGTCTTGTGATGCAAGAAGACTGAGGAATACAAGAACGAAGCTGTTTTTATGCTTTACGCCCAACTTCAATTGTACGGTTATAGAGTGAAGTAATGGTATGTAAATGTCGATCCCTTTAGTCAAGACACCCTAAGCTTTGAAGTTTTCCCGGGTACTACCATGGAATAAATATTTATGGCGTTTGTTATTATGGACAATAACATCCATCTTAATATCAAATTGATTAGAATGGTTGACTACTAGTTTAGTGTACTCATACTCGAATCTGGATTGTGATGACGAAGATATTTATTATTTTTTGTTTGTTAATGCAATTAGATAGTTAATTAATATATTTATGGAACAATCTTAACTAGTAATAACGTTATTATAGTGGAAATAAAGAAAAGAATAGAGTCGGGAAATGCCTGCTATTTTCTTTGTCAGTAAGTTGTTAACACCTCGACTGATATCAATGAATATAAAACTCAGAATGAAATACAAAATAATAGTTTTACTAGTTGCTCTCTATAGCCTTGAAAAAAAAATTAAAGTATTTTAAAACCAGGTGTTTAGGAAAATATTTGATCTAAAAAAAGGATTAAGTTATCTAGGAGTAGAAGAGGTTACATAATGATTACTTACATAACCCGTAGGACTACTCATCAGATGACATTGTTAGGATAATCAGGTCTCGCAAATTATGGTGTGCAGGACATGCAATGCAAATGGGAGAATTTAAAACCAGGTTCAGGGTAATTACTGGTAAGCCCATGGGAGAGACCATTGGGAAGACTTAGACCTACATGGGAGGATAACATTAGGATGCACCTGAAAGAGAGCTACCTCAACTAGATAGCGGACAGGGTATCGAAAACAGAATGGGACATACATATGGAAGAACTTAAATAAGGAATAAGACAAGGCGTTTCAGGGATACCAGTAATGAATATTAATGATGAACCAGGGATGTCTGAAATACCGGCTAGGAGAGAAGAAAGGTAAAGTGGGTACAGACGAGACGATGGAAGTTGTTCCTTACTCGAAGAGTCCTGCTCGTTTGGAAACAAGCGTGATGCTGGACAGGAGCTATCAAGCACTCCAGGTATGTTGACTGGCCACGGTAGGAAGTGACCAGAGAAGAAACAGAAAATGGGGTTCCCTACAATGAATATATATAAACTGATTGTGTAGACGACATCACTAGGTATAAGTTAGATCTAAGTCAAAAATAGGTATATCAAAAGGAAAAATGTATATAGCCAAAATAACTTCAATAGAGAAATAGGGACAAGTATAATTATAACTCATAAATTAAATAATGGTATTGATCTATAGTAGACAAAGCTGCTAACAGGCACAGGTCGAAGTAAATTGGTAATGATCAATAACATGACAAGTAGTTTTAGTAGTAGTAGTAGTAGTAGTATGTGTTTATATTCCAGAAAGTTTATGTGTACATTTTTTATATCAACTATATAGAAGGCATATTGTAATATGAACAGAGCATAAAAAGTCCTTATTTATAGTAAAATAAGATGTCAAGAAAAAATTATAAGGAAATTAAAAAAAAATACAGTTTAGCGTGGGTTCAGAACATGTTAAGGGCATGAAATTCAACACATTCACTAAGAGTGAAAGCACACACTTTGCCAAAGGTGAAGAAAGGGTTTGCTGTCTCTATATGTTGTGTAGAAGAATTAAAGGTCAATATAATTTACTGGTTGTTTAAGTATTAATTTTTCGATAATACTCACTCATCATATAGGTTTACAAAATTATACATCTTTGTGAACAATCAGAATTTGGGATTCATCCGCTATATATTAAAATGACCTTGAAAAATAATCCTTGAAGTCTTTTTGTATGATTATTTTTTATAAGTCCATGATGAACTTTTTCAAAGTAACACTTGAAGTTTATAATATAGCAGAATTAAGTAATGGAATATGAAGAGGTTTAAAGAATATAATTCCTTAAAGAGTTCATATTGATACAATATCAATTGTTGGAAGTAATCTTGTGTGAATAAAATGAAATAAGAAAACACATTTCTGATGTAATAAATAATATTATTACTCATCAAAATCCCGTAATTGTGTGAAATACCTGAAATGTTATTAATCGTATAATCATGTAAAGAATTTGTTTTATTCCAGTTAATGTTCCAGAGTGCAGTAACTCATTTAGAGTCATCAATTTTTAACTGTAATAATTCTGTTTTGTTTGACTTGGGTCACTTTTGTCACATTCACTCCCTTTTCCAAAACAGATGAGAAAGCATATAAAATACAAAAAAGTTATAAAACCCTACTCTCCTTTTTACAGTGCTACATTTTGCACAGTAAGCGAAGGTTAAAGTTCGATTTTGGAAAGTGAGAATTGGAACACCATCCCGTTTCAATATCAAAACATCTGCAACTAAGACCCCATTTTTATCTCCGCATTTCAGAAGATTTTTATTTCCGTTTCTTCATCTTCATATTTATTCTTCTGTCTTTTTCTTAAACCAGAAGTCTATCTTCCTTTCAAGTTTTTTTTATTTTATTTTTTGTACCACCAATTCATACTTTACTTTTTTCTTTATGTTCTTTGTCTTTTTTATATTCTCCTCTTTTTGTATTATTTCTCTATGTACTCACCCCTTGGTTACTCTTTTTTTTTAGGTATTTATTTCAACGTTTCTCCCTTTTCCACCGTTACATTTTTCTCATCCACCTTTAGTTATTTGCTTCTTCCTCCAGACGCGTGTATCAAAGTAGGCGCCGTTGTGGGAGCTGGTGTGGTTAGTATAATATTGAAAAAAAACTCTTTCATGTATAAGCCCAACATACTTTAACATAAAACGACTCCACCTGATCGGACGAATAATATTCCACCAAATTTGTTTCCTAGATGATAACTATCTCAAAAAGTATCTAAAAAAGAAATGCAACTTTGATGTTGGATGTATAACTAGTAAGAGAACTCGCCTGACGGAGTTGGATTATATTCTTAAAATAATAATTGCCATCTCTTTTTAAATGTTTAGGTGTAGGATCTTTAAATGGTCTTATATCATAGTTTGTATTTAGGAATCATACTGTTTCACACAATTTTTTTATGTTTTAATGTCCCGATTGTGGTTTATTGTATTCATTTAGAGAAAATATTGTGATCTTGAAAATTTTCTCAAAGGGACGTTTTATGTACCTCATAACTTCAATACCCAGGGCTACAACCAAAATGGTTTGATGGATTTGATTCAAACTTGATATTTATATTTTGTATGTTAAAAAGTTAAGAGCAAATCCTGATATTGACTCAAGCTTTAAAAATAAGGTTGGCCAAGTGATCAATGATTTTTGATAACTCTACATTTTTCAAAAATATATTTAAAGATAAAAATTTTGTTCAAAATGTATATATGGAGACGGATTTAGATTAAAAATAATATTGTATAGCTGGTTTTTAGAATAAAAATGCATTTGATTGTAGTTTACTGCTAACTTATTTGTGAAAAAATTAGATTTATATAATATGAGAAATATGTACGATTTTATTTCAATGGTTTAGTCACTTTAGTGGCTTCTTAATTTAAGGGGCAAGAATGTTTAGAGTAGCTTATAAGGTGTATGAGAGCACTTAACATTAAGTTGAGTTGCATTTCTCTTTATAAGAAATCTAAAACAACCTTCAATGCAAACGACTGGGATTCGGAACATGTCAAATTTAGAGTTTTTAAGGACAGCTAAGAACACTTACTATTTACTCTAAGCCAAGCAAAAACTAGCATAGATTTATTACTGTGGACGAATCCGACCTTCAAAGTTGCGGTTACCAACTTAACGGAATTCTCCAATAATAACGGTATTACAGTGCAATTCTTTTAAAATACCCCAACTCATCCTTCTCCTTTTTAGGTTAGATAGTCAGATACACTCTTGTTCACTGGAGGATTAGAAAAAAAGTATAAACATATCAGTAAAAAACAAAATAGGTATTTTTTGGAGCTCATATTAGATACAAAAGTTTCTAAACCAGGTATAGTAGATTAAATTGTATAAGCTCATCCCTCGAGCTGTCTAGCTTTGTTTAGTTTATGCGTTTTACCCTCCAAAGAAGAATATTTTAAAGAACCGCACACATTACCCTCTAGAATCTAGAATGTTTCAGGCTGCAATAGCTTTAAAACAGCAAAAGTATAAACTTAAACTAACTAGAACAATTCCAGAAAGGCGTGGGAAGGAAATAAAAAAACAACCGATGCCAAACATTTTCACAAACTGTAAAAAAAAAAAAGCTCACCAAAAACATGTTTCTGNGCTCACCAAAAACATGTTTCTGGAAGTCAGCCTATCTGAGGGAGAGGGGAGCATGGGTGAGAGTGAAAATGTAAATTGGATCGGCGATGCTGGGGGTGGTAGCACTGCGGCTGACAAGAGGCTACACCTCCCCAAGGGACACGCCCCAGGGCTGACAACCTCTGAAACATAGCCCTAGGCCCCGCACATTATTCACCCATGGACAATGTTTAGTTCAGGTTTTGGAAGCTGTGGCGTGAAGGGAGTAGGGGGTTGAAAGAGGGTTTAAAAGGGTGGTAGGTTTTCGAAGTGCCAAAAAACATTGGGGTCCGTGGGGCTAGGAGGAGAGTGGGACTCACCACCAGGGCGGACGCTAGGAAATGATTTGTTGCCACTTGTTCTGCTGTTTGGTTCATTGGTGGCTCAGAAAGTGTCGATTTGCTGAGGGTACGAACTAATTGTAAAAGTTTGTAAGTTATACAAATGAGTATTGATACCTTAAGGTAGGTCACGATGTAATTTTTGTTTGGTTTGAAGGGGTGGAATGAATTAGCATGGGGGCACGTAAACAAATTAGTCAGCTTCATATTATTTGGTCTGCCAGTGACAGGTTATTTTGAAGAAACCCGAACGGTTAGTGAGACGTGGCGCTAAAAAAAAACTGTCTGACAAGTTGTACAAAATTATTTTTAAGGCTATATGTTATTATTATTAGCACCGCGTCATACTACCCGATCGGGCTATACGAACTTACGCTAATGTGTAATGGTTGGGTGATTGAGATATGAAATGGAGGACCTACAGATTAACGTGGGATCCGAACCATGGTGGAGACCTGGCATTCCACACATTTACAAATTGTGATTAATATTCGTATTGTCAGAGGTGAAGGATGGGTTTGGAAATCAGATAAATCCGTTCCCGGACCGAGGATTGAATCCCGCAACCCCAGCACAGAAGTCTGACACCTTAACCGTAGACAACCTGTTCAACAAGGCTGTATGGGTTAAGCGGCCGATACGACTTGTACCAACTGCTAGACATCCAGAAACAATGTGGACCAAGAGGCTGACACGGCTTGTACCAACTTCTAGACACCTATAAGCGATGTGGACCAAGCGGCTGACATGACTTGTACCAACTGCTAGACATTCAGAAACAATGTGGACCAAGTGGCCGACACGACTTGTACCAAATGCTAGACATTCAGAAACAATGTGGACCAAGCGGCCGACACGACTTGTACCAACTGCTAGACACACTTTAAGATGGATCCAGTTAAGAGTGGTCCAAGGGACACACACATTAATACAAAATTAGCAAAGTGATCAACATGGTCATAGAAAGGTGAAGTCAGAAGTGTTTGTCCCCCTCTTCTATAAATCTCCCCCATCCCCGGATTAGAGTGTAATAACTTAAACTCTGGTGTTTTTTTATATCTTATTATCTACCTTAAAGCTGCATTCTTCAAAACGTAAACTATTTTTTTATAGTTTTGATTTTATTTTTTTGTACAAACAACATAGTATCTGAACACAAGTGATTTTGCTCGGAATGAAACGAGTTATCGGATCTGAAGAAAGGAGGCAATAATTTTGCTATGGACGTTAAAACCATAAGTGAGGGAGGAATCAACCTGGTAAAATACCAGTTTAAATAAAACATCTGGTAGAAACACAGTTGGTAGCTTATATTAGTATCGTTCAACACACACCTACTTAACCAACAAACTATTTTGTAACTTTTATGAACGATTTGAAATTGTTTAAGGCATAACTTGTTAGTCAAAAATTGTAAAATATTGTACCAAGCTGTACTTATTTTTTAGCACCACGTCTTACTACCCGTTTGGTTAGTATGCGTATGAATTAATTAATTTAGTGGATTAAATGAGGGTTGTGTTATTTTAGCCCCACATCTTACTAACCGTTCGGGCTGTACACTAACAAGGAGTGTTGATTTTAGTATATGTGTACCCTCTTTTACGTGGAAGTAGAATAGAGAATAATTTATGAAAAACCCTCCTCACTACACCATTACGAGATTTGAACTCTATCTCCGACTTCGGAAGGGCAGTATGATGTCAGAATGACTCCTTAGACCATTCGACTACCGAAGCAAAGGACCCTTTGTTGATGTTGCGATTAGCAACAGATTTATTAATAGCATAGTCGTAATTAGTTGGAGGTTAGTGTACATTCCGCTGAAAAAATAAGCGAGTAAAACACAAAAGTGGTCACGTGATGACCTCTAACTAATCGCAACATTTCATCTCAATCCACGCTGTCTATTTGGATTGAGTTTAAATAGTTCAAGAATGTTTACGCTCTGCAACACAACTGCATGTGAGGGTTAATCAACACCCACAACCAACTGAATTTATTCTGTGCGCATGAGCTGTGTAACTAGAGACAGGTCAACTGCGTTGAAGCGATTTGAAACAAGATAGTAAATGGATGGGGCGTGTGTAAATATATGCCGAGTTGTTTCGTGCTGATAAAACACAAATTAAAAAGAAAAAAATTATTGATAACTAGCAGCCCAACCCGGCTTCGCACGGGCATAATAATATAATAAAAGAAAATACACAATGTTTTACAGTGAGTTTC
>CABEEJ010009216.1:0-19720 GCA_901482245.1 Timema douglasi
GCGGGGCATCTTTTCACACCGTAACAATTGGCGTCACAACGTGGGCCAAATCTATCCACAATTCTTTTAACTTCTTTACAATTGGCGTTCCAACGAGGGGCAGTATTTAACTTCTTTACAATTGGCGCCCAACGTGGGGCACCTTTTAACTTCTTTACAATATATATATATTCCTTTCTTTCTTATAGCTATTAAATCATATTATTATTATTTAATGTTTGTCATACATTCAAATCTGCTTTAGATTATTTTCACCAAATCAAATAATTATAATTGACTAAGTATTTAATGAAATGTGTTGTTACAGTTTGTAGATTGTGATGTGTTTATCACCAACAACCAAACGCTCAAGATCCTCATGGCCAAAGAGCGCACTGTGGTGGCTCCCATGTTGAAGTCAGACGGAATGTACGCCAACTTCTGGTGCGGCATGACCGAGGAGTATTACTACCACCGCACAGACGACTATAAACCAATATTGAACCGAGAGCAAGTGGGTTGCTTTCACGTCCCCATGGTCCACTCTTCAGTTCTCGTGGATCTGCGTAGAGTTGCTTCTGAAGGCCTTACTTTTGTACCTAGCAATATTCCTGACTACAAAGGACCCCATGATGATATTATCACATTTGCACTTTCAGCCAATAGATCAGGTAAACATAAGCTTGAAGAAGAATTTTTAACTATAGTGATTTTAATAATTTTGATGGAATTGCCAAGCTATTGGATTTTGGTAGAAAGAAATTTTACCAAAATGCAAACTTTTTTGTTGCCGTCAATATTTACACAACTTCTCTGTATTATTAGTATAATTTTACAGGTAGTGAAAATATCTATCAATAGTGACAGCAGCAGATTACATTAATTGTCATATATCTACACTAATATTATAAAGAGGAAAGATTTGATTTTTTGTCTGTAATGGATAAACTCAAAAACTACTGGATCGATTTTAAAAATTCTTTCACCAATATAAAGCTACATTATCAGCGAGTAACATGGCTATATTTTATCTTGAAAATTTAATTTAATCCTCATAAAAATGTCGATAGTCACTCATATTTGATGGTAGAGTCCATGATGATTCTTCAATATGTGTGTTGAAAATAATAATGCGAGGGGAGGGGAGGGGAAGGGTCTAATAAATATATATATATATATATGAAAGTAGTTATAGTAACTGTTTTATCTTTCAGCAAAGGCTATTTCTTTGAAACTTATACTTTTATTATTCCATGGTACATGACATGTCGGATTGAGAGTGAAGACCACCCTATTAAAGCTAATTAATATCTCTTAATAACACCTCCCATTAATAGTTACTTAGCTGTCATGCATGTATACAATTTTCAAAACCAATATAAGAAATGTCACAAATATAGAGCCTATTAAAATTAACTCAAAATCATTGGGTAAGATCTACTTAGTGTGAAAAAAAAGTAATACACTCGGGTGAAAAATTATTCCAATAAACATGATTGTGGGCCCAATGCAGCCAAACAATGTATATTCTATAATTTGTTTTATAACGAATTGAAATGAAATGGGCAGATGGAGCAAATATAAATAATGAATAGTAGTACTATACTAAATTAAAAATATAATTTGTCCCTATCTTTTGTATTTAAATTTTGTTGTGTATCATTAACTGATGATTGGTCTGTAACAAATAATTTACATAGCTCATACATTGTCCTACTTAACAAGAAAAACAAGCAAGATACATCGTTGTCACATTTGACATTCCTTGTCAGTACATTCATGCTATAAAAGTAGGCCTATTAATAACAATGAATTTTTTTTATACATAATATATACATCACTATTTCCAGCTTGTGGCCTGGATCAATATTTTATTCTAGCCATATATTTTCCACGACCAGCTTGCTAGACCTGTCGTAGCTTCATATGCTTTATAATCTAACTTAAGACTAGGACAAGCACAACATCCAGTCCCCAGCCATTAATTCATCACTGAAAGGGTAAACCCACATTTCACTAATAATAAATTAATAATGAAAACGATGAAAATAATAACGAGAGTAATAATATTATTATTATTTGGGCTCTTTTTCTTACACTTACCACTTTGGATTATTTATACTTATATCCATATATGATAATTATTTGTTATATGTATTTAAAAATAACTTTGATTGTATACTTACTAATTACTGATAGATATGATTATATGAGTATGTGTTTGAAGCTTCAAAAGCGTTGACTTTGCTTCAAATATTCATAAAATTCGACCTCAATTAGAAAGTGAAATTCCAATTTGAACAATCACAAAGCTCTGCCGATTAAAATATTTGAAGTTAAATTATTCATTTATGTCCAAATTTGGTCATTTTAGCTGTTATGTGCAGCGCAAATTAATATTTGAATTACAAAAATCTAAGTTAATACATGTTGAGAGACATTACATATTGAGATAATAACTTTATATTGGATACCATACTTAAAGTTTTAAATCAATCTGACACCTTAGCTCAGTCGATAGCGTGTCTGTCTACTGAACTAAGAGTACCGGGTTCGATTCCTAGCATTACCGAAAAAATTATCATTGGTGAAATGTGGGTTTACCCTTTTATAGTGATGAATTAACAGCTGGGGACTGGATGTTGCGCCTGTCCAAGTTTTAAGATAGATTATAAGGAGTATGAAGCTATGACAGGCCTAGCAAGCTGGTAGTGGAAAATATATGGCTTGAATAAAAACTAACCCAGGCCACAGGCTGGAAACAGTAATGGATATAAAGTAAACTTATATATAATATATTTTTATCAACATTTAATATTCAAACTTTGATTCAATTTAGGAATATTTCAAAAACTTGAAACAACTTCATGGCCTTTACAAACCCTCATACATGAGTATTATATAAAAATAAATTGTTGTAAGTGTGTGTAATTTTTGTTCAGGAATACCACTTTATGTCTGCAATGATCAAGTGTATGGGTTTGTGATGGTACCCCTAGAACAATCGGACACGTTGCAGCACGATTACGCTCAGCTCACTAACTTGAAGCTGGAGGTGCTGGGTAAGTGGAAATAATCACTTTACTTGTCATTATACCAAACCCTAATAGAACTTTAATGCTAGTTTTCCACTTCTAAATAATTAATCAGTAACATTATTAATGATATAATTATCTTTTTAAGGAAAACCTCTTTTCATTTTTCGAGGAACAATTTTTTATGTATAGAAGGTATTGTACAGGAAATAGTGATATAAATACATAAAAAGGAACAAACACAATATAACTTTTACAATAAAAAGCAAAGCATAGCTTGCTCTTTTTTTTTCTTTTTTTTTTACATTTTTGCCATTGGACAAAGAGTTAATTTCATTCTATTGGAACTCATCAGGGGTGCGTGTGGAACCCGCAACACAACTTCCTAAGAAACCCACTTTAGCGGTCACGATGTCATAATTCGTCACTCTCACACTAGACTCGACTGCCAATGGCTGGGAGATTGAGGTTCTAATCCTGGTTGAGTGCTTTTTGTTAAGTAGTTTTCAACTCTGCTTCCACAAAAATGCTGGTACACTTTCTTTAAATTCAACTTTCCTCATCCCTTACATGGGTTACATATCCGTGTAACCTGAATGAGTAGTGAGACATGGTGGTACAAAAAACTTCCTAAAAGAGGAAACCAAAACACACAAAGGGAGAAATAGGAAATGGTCAAACTGGTAGAGAATGATTTGTTCTCTTGTGTGTGTTTGTATCCCTCTTTATTGTACATTCTTCCTCACATAACCAAATGACATACTGCCAATTGGTAAACTTTTATCTATAGATATGTTAAATTGAACAGTTGGTATTCATGGCCTTAGCAACCGGACCCCATCTTTAAGTGAATATAGAAATGCAAGTTTTTTTAGTAAGATTAAATGTTTGTTACTGAACAGTTGAGAATCCACCTCTTCCGGTGAATGAACTACTGTCCAAGTACATCAGGGATCCCAGACCTGACACTATGGGGTTCAATGCCATCTTCATGATCAACTTGGAACGTCGACCCGAACGCCGCCAGAGGATGCTGCAGTGTTTCCGTGAGTTGGGCATACAGGCGTTCACCGTCAACGCATTCGACGGACGGTGAGTAAAAACTAGCAATATTCAACTTTCAATTATTTAATGAGAAGGGGGGCTAGAATTCTTTCATCCTTAATGCTTGTTGGTTTCCTGGATAAAGTTGAAATTTAGGTAGGCTTTGAAAGTATTTTTGTTCACAAACAAGTTGTAATAATAAATTGAAGATTGTCATTTGTGCTTTTATCTTTTTAAAATTGTTAATATTATTAATGTGAGGAAAAAACTACATGGCTTGCGCACGCAATTATGCTAAATCGACCGAGTGGCCAACACCACTAGTGATGTTTAAGGAACGGATTTTTAGGCACCAAAAATGTTTTAAATAGGCAGGTAAATAAGCATAAACACATTAGATTTAGGTACCATAAAAACCCGCAATAGGTAATGTAAAATTGACTATACTACATACTATTATATTACCCACAGCCAATTCACATTGAGCTGTTTCTTTTAGCACCATGTCTCACTACGGTACTGGTTCAGGCTATATGCATATGTTTGACTAATTATCCTAATATGTTAGGGACTAGGAAAGTGAACAGGATTACATACATCATCTTGAGCATATTCAATAAAATTAATAGCTTCATTTTAAAATATTTAATGTCAATATATTTTTCATATCTCGTCGTTATACTTTTCACAGATTCTCTAATTCAATTATCACTCATGTAATGATTAAAGATATTTGAAAACTATTCAAGACCTTATTGTAAACAGTGTTTTTCATAGATATTTGAGTTATTAGTATATCACAAATAGAATTGTTTGTGTTTATTATTAAAGATTTTTTACCAGTAAAATGTGTGTCGTTTTCAGAGGTTTCTTTAAACTGCATTCTAGTTCTCTTTATTCTGCTCACTTTATAGTTCTGATTTTCTGTGAGAAAATTTGCATCATTCTCAATATCTTCAAATTTATTTCTTATGATCTGATCACCAAGCCCTCCCTTCACGTCTGACAAGACGTGTATTAATCACAACTTGTGAATGTGTGGAATGTCAGGCCTCCACCATGGTTCGGATCCCACGTTAAACTGTAGGTCCTATATTTCATCTCACTATCACCCTACCATTACACATTAGCTTAAGAACATAAAACCCAAACGAGTAGTAGGGGCGTGGTGCTAATCATATTTCTTATGTCTTTATTATAATACCATATAATAGCTTCAAAATACTGAAGTGTGTGTAAATATGTGTTAATGTTTTTACTTTTATTTGTGATCTATCATTTCCTACTATTCTATAATTTTATTATTTTACAAATTGTTTTTGCTCAATGCACTTTATTTCTTACATATTAATATGTCCATAATGAATTCTTAAAGCTATTTAAGAAGTTTTGTCCCTTGTATTAAATTGGATTGTACATCTTTGAACGATTTACTAGTACTCTTAATTCATTGTAACAATTCCATAAAACTGTTAATAAGGTTATTTCAAATGTCTATTAATTCTTCTGCCTTCATTTTGAGAAATCACGTAATAATGGTTTCTGAATAACTCTTCTTATGTACAACACCATCTGATTACGAAATCTGGTATGTTTCCATGCATTTTGGTGACTTCTTGCTTAGCCCACCTAAAAATTACAATATTCTTGTTTTAGATGTTATATTCTTTTATCAATTAATAAAACATCATATATTGGAAAAAAAAGCTCGGGTTTGGTTTTTTGACGCCCCAAGTGCGCACGTCTTGCGCCTGACGCCTTAGTCCATTCAACCATCGAAACAGGTCACATGCTGTTACTCAATGGATACTTTTCTAGATTCTGAGTAGTGAAATTAATTATATTTCCAGATATATAAGTTTTTTTATAATTTGAGAATCCTAGCTCTACTTCATGATGTTAAGGAACAAAATTGCAAATTTGCTGTTTTTGAAGATGTTAAACTTTTCTTATGCAACAACATGCACTTTCCTCCCAAGATATTTGCTACTGCTCCCACTGTCCTCTGTTCGATTTATACTGACTGTTAGCTATAGAACAAGTGTCAATTTTCAAATCGATTCCAAACAAGTAAGCCGCAACTTACCATTTCTAAGAAACTGGACTTTTTCTTTCAGCAAAATAATCCATACCATATGAAAAAGAGAGAGGCTAAAGCATATTCTTAAAATAGGGAAAAACCAATAACATAGACAACTATATGCAATATAAAATTAACAAATTGTGCTTGTAATAACATGAAATGCATATAGATATCTCATTTAAATATATTTTACAATAAAAGAAAAGGCAAATAAGCAAAATCCGATGTCTAGTGATGATAGTGCTAACATTTGCTGATAGAGGGTGTCATGGTCAGCACAATGAACCCTCCGGCTGCTTGTCTCACTTTTCTAGACCAGAGCCGCTACTTATTTATTCAGGTAGCTCCTCATTTGTACTCATGAGGCTGAGTTTGAACTCGTTCCAGACCCATTGCTTAACAGAATTATTATGGAAGTGCTGGGGATCAACACCGAGACCTCTGTATTTGTAGCCAGGAACTCAGACCATTAGACCACGGAGGAAATTAAAATAAAAATATTGTAGAATATTTAATCTAAGCTGGAATTTTATTTTTATTTATGTTACTATTTAATTTTATCAATGATTATATTTTCAGCCAGCCTATTATAATAAAAACTGTATTAACTTAAATGTAATGTATTTGTGTACACATTATAGATTCTATTCACTACCGAATTGCTTAGTTTTATATTGTATGTTCTGGATTTTCAAGATTTAAGGAGGGAATTTTAATTATTTGGTACCTGTTTGGTGGCCTCATGGTCTAAGGCAGTGATTCCCAAGCCTGGGGTTCCCCAAGAATTTGCAAAAGCTTGCGAAAAAATAGTACAACTTGCCACCTTTTTTTGTAAACTAATAAACATATTAAAATAGGTTTCAACGTGACATATAAATAAAACAAAGAAGCATTTTGAAAGTTTAGCTTGGTTAGATATTTGCTTGATAGTTATTTAAGAAATGAGAGAGATTTAGAGAGCATTTTTTTAAAGATGGCTGACATGTGCGGCCCGGCCCGCACTGCTATATTTGTTTTCTTACTCGTGTCAATTATCTCTAATCATTTTTCTCTGATAGTAATATTTGTTTATCTCAATAAGTGAAAAGATGATTTGTTATTTTATTTGTTGCTTAGTGACACTTAATATTTTGTTAATGTGATGGTGTTTGATTAACTATTTTAAGGCTTTCTAACTATTACTACTACCACCACCACCACCACCACCACCACCACCACCACCACCACCACCACTAGCCGTGGTTCGGCTTGTATGCAAGTCTTCTTATTTGGAGTCACTGTGTTTATCATGGGATCGTTGTATTGGAATATGCATTGGCTCAATAAAGGGATTTGTTACTCTTGTCAAAGAAAATAATCCATACATTATAATGACCCACTGCTTTCTTCATAGAGAAGTTCTGGTTTCTAAAACGATTAGAGAAGATTTGAAACATGTTCTTGATACAGCTGTTAACATAAGTTAACTTTATTAAGCATCGTCCTCTGCAGTCCCGCATGTTTACAAAAATTTGTGAAAACACGGGTAATGACCACGTCACATGACTTCTTCTACACACCGAAGTTAAATGGCTTTCAAGGGGAAAAGTGTTGACACACATATTCGAACTACGAGAGCATTCTACAGATTTTCTCCAGAGAAGATAATAAAAGTTATTTTTCCAACTATCTTGAGGATGAATCGTGGCTCCTGAAACTAGCATACATGGCAGATATTTATGAACACCTAAATAAGTTGAACACCAACATGCAAGGTCCCAAGGAAAATATTTTGACGTGTACAGACAAACTTTTAGCATTTGAAAATAAAATTGGTGTTTGGAAAAAACATCTTTCTAAGGGTAATTTTGAAATGTATCCCCTATTTTCTCATCTTCATAGTATTAAAATGGACAACCACCGTGAAACCATTATGCCCCGGATTTTCGGCCATATGGAATCTCTGGCTGAAAATCTTGCCAAGTACTTCCCTTCTTTGTCAGCGGAAGAGTATGATTGGGTCAGAAACCCTTTCACAGACTCTCCAAAAAGTTCAGAAAATTTACTCAGCTCGCAGGAAGAATAACAATTTACTGAACTGAAGTATCGTCGCACACTAAAAATTAAATTTAGTGAACTGTCATTAGATATGTTTTGGATATCAGAGTAAACAGAGTTTCTCGCCATCTCCCAGAAAGCTATAAACATATTGCTACAATTCTCAACATCGTACTTGTGTGAGCAAACATTTTCGTGTTTAATGAATTTAAAAAACCAAACAGAGGAATAGACTGTTATTTGTGGAAGAAGAACTTTGTGTGTGCCCATCAAAGATGCGAGCACGAATTAAGTTGTTATATTCAAAAAATCAAGCCCAAGTTTCACATTAAATTAAGTGACAGTAGGAATCATTGTTATTCTCTTGAAACTTGTATTATTTTCAGTTGTGAATTAATAATAAAACATTATAATATAACTTATTTTTATTACTAGCACCGCGTCTTACTACCCGTTCGGGTTATACACACTTTCGCTAATGTGTAATGGTAGGGTGATTGTGAGATGAAATGGAGGACCTACAGTTTAACGTGGAATCCGAACCACGGTGGAGAAAATCTTTGCCGGGACCGAGGATTGAACCCCGGCCGCCAGCATAGAAGTCTGACACCTTACCCCTAGACCGCCAGGTCACCCTGTAATATTAGTAAGCTAAATATTAATAGGCGGTAAATACTTGTATAATATTTTATTCAAAAGTATGGTTTAATTATTATTTACTATTATTATTAGCACCGCGTCTTACTACCCTTTCGGGTTATATGCACTTACGCTAATGTGTAATGGTAGGGTGATTGTGAGATGAAATGGAGGACCTACAGTTTAACGTGGAATCCGAACCACAGTGGAGGCCTGGCATTCCCCACATTCACAAGATGTCTTGTCAGAGGTGAAGTATTATTTACTACTAACCCATTTTTTTTATGTGTATTTATTTTATTTAACCCTGTTGAATCTAATATATTTCAGCCAGTAAGGGGTTCCTTGAGATTTTTTGAAATATTTCAAGGGTTCTTCCAAACAAAAAAGGTTGGGAATCACTGGTCTAAGGCATCATTCTTATGTTAAACTAGACTGCTGACGACAAGGTGATCGGGGTTTTAATATCAATCGGGTGTACTAATGGTGGTTTTTTCTAAATGGTTTTCCACTCTTTCTTCATGCAAATAAGGGTACACTTTCTCTAACTTTGCCCACCTTCATCCCAAATTCAATAACGTAATTAGTACATATGTGTAAACTTGAACAGGTAGTAAGACACACTGCTAAAAAAAAGTTTGGAATTTATTTTACTACTATTATAATAGTGGGGTGATTGTTGCTTTGAAATGTTAAAGTTGATGTTTAAGGTCAAATCGCCTTTGCTTTGTCTTAGACACATACAATAATCTCCAATATATTATGAACAGATTTGAAATAGGTATATTAATTAATATGACCTATTTCAACATATACTATTAAGTTTAAGACCATCCACCAAACAGTATTTTAACACTGACTAGTGATTAAATTACATCTGTGATGCAAATTCCATGGTGTCAGCCTGCAATTCGAGCAATACTGATTGAGCAGTCAACATTGGTTGGTGAAGATGGTGCAAACTTTTGGATAGAGGGTGTCATGTGCATTGATGAACACAGATATGTCAGCAAAAAAAAGATTTTTTTTTCTTTACACAGATGCACTTAAAAAATTAAAAATAATGTTAGTGACAACAACAAAAACTTATTTTCAACTTGGGTGTTGCATTTTCAAGATTCACCTCAACTCTACTACACATTTAAAAAGTAACCTCCACACATGTTATCCGGAATGTGTCGCCCACAAAAGCCGCCGCCCCTAGGCCCGTGCCTAGTGGGCCTATAGTGTAAATCCACTTCTAATCTAAGGTCCTTTATTCAAGTCTTCCCTAAATTGATTAGTTTTATTCATTGTCTAATGTTATGAAAATGTTCACTATAGAACCTCAACCTTAATATTTAAGGCATGATGGCTCAAATACTTTTTATAAGGAACAAAAAGGAACAGTTGAGTAATGACTTAAAATTTAATGAAAACAATATCTACCCTATCTATGGTGGTAAGTAACAGGTTGGAAAAATTACCATGTGCCCATTCACCAAACCGTATGATCTGCATTACCACATGTTTAGTTGTTACTTTTGGCAGTCAAAACTTTCACAACAAACAATTTTTTTTTTAGCCATTTTACATTATTTAAACACAACCATTTATGAAAATTACCATTTGTGTGAAACCTTTTCCAATGTCACAGGAAGGATGAAATTAGGCTGGCAGGTAGTGCAACCAGCCTCCCTCATCATCCCAATCAAATAATGGACAGAGGTGGAAACAAGAGAGTTATAATTTTTATTCATTCAAACAAAATACACCTCGATGGGGGAGCGGCACATTAAAGTTTACAAGCACCAAGCGGCAACATACGCCAGAAGGGCGAAGTAACACATAAACACATGCCAGAGCCAGAAGGGCGATACAACAATAGCAAAATATATTCAGTCTTATCTTAAGACCCTGAAAATGGCACCACCAATGGGTGACCCCAAAATTGCTGATAAATTGGTCTCCTTATATACATTGAACGCTACAAATCTCAAATGATAGCCCAGACTCGACCCAAGCTCTAGCATAGCCCAAAGGGAGCCAACACCCCATTGTTAACTAAGCAACCGATAGGCGTACCAATAGCACCAAAATGAATACCAAGGTTTCGAGACAATTAATGGTAACTCCACCCTTTAAGAAATAAGCTGGACTCCGTTCGGAGATTTGAGCTAGGTGGGCTGCGGCCCCACTATTAAGAACCCATAAACTTATATTTCTTAAACATAACAATAAACTATCCCAAATCTCCCTAACAACTAAAAACATATGTATTTATATGAATATATTAAACGTAACAATAAGCTATCTAGACTCACTAACAATCCTAGGTATATAAACATATTAAACATAACGGGAACTGGCCCGACACACTAACAACCCTAAGTATACAAATAATAAACCTTACAAAACACAGCCGTGTTTCTCTTAGATAGTTCGCGGCCCCACATTTATCCACCTAATTGTTTATGCAAAAGAAACATAACCAATAGCTAACTATTATTTGCGACCTCCAAGACAAAATGCACCGTAGTGCGAACTTTCGGCGAAGCGGAAATTTGAAACCTTAACAAGAGAACCAGATGGGTTCCCCCTATAGTTACCTTAGTCGTAAGGACGGGTACCAATACCCCGCAGTCATGACTACCCGTTAAATAAATAAAGTATATAAATACATAATTTATAAGAAGTCCGAAACATTGAATTTTGAATACAAAAAGGATTGAAGCCAAAGAGAATTTTGATAATTCACGACGAGCCCACTTATGAAGTAAGAGACTTACCTCCTAAAAGCCCTGAGTATAATGCGTGCCAACTCGTTGCACCTCAAGACCTTTATACCCTGAAGTTATCATGTGCTCTCAGAGCGGAAGGTTAGGGGGAGGGGGGAGGTCTAGAACCAACCAGAGAGTCCTGGAGCATAGGCCACACGCACAACATATTCTATCGAAGGTTCCAGAATCTGCTCGTTAGGGGCGCTTGGCGATTTTCACTTGCTTTCTTGTCTGACGAAGGGGGAAGGGGAAGACCTCTTCGCACTGCCAGTGGTGAGCCTCGAACACCAGTTCAGTTGAATGTAGTGCGTGTTGTGGAGAGCGTCTCGTCTTTTGAAGTCCATTCCAAGCGAGTCAACAGGGACAGCATAGGTGAGCGTTACAATCATCCCATGTTTGTTGTAACAAGGTTATAGTAGCCTCTAACCCAAAAGTATGCGGTTTTTCTTGGTTACAGGATATTACAATGGGGACCCTCAAAATTAGGAGGGTGTTCCAAAAAACAAAAATCTCGAAATGAAGCGCTATTCAATGTCAGTGAGATAATATTTTGTATGCATGTTTCTCCTTTTAGAAAAAACCTTAAATGGGCAGTTTGGACTGAAAATTCGCTAAGGTGACCCAAAATGAAGGGGGGAATTTAAAAAAAATAATCTGTGAGCCCAGAATACTTAGGAATCTGAAATTCTGCAGGCAAGTAGGCCCCTGGGCCTAAAGGGGGTAGAATTTTTCTAATTGAAAATGGCGGGGGACTGGGGAATTTACTAAAAATAACGAGAAAGTATAGAGAAAAAAGTTGTTTATCATGAAATATTCAACTGAGGAACAGATTCACACTTTAATAGGAATTAATATATAATCTACTATAGAGTATTTAATTTAAATACACTTCACTGACTTTAATCTAATTGATAAACAAATGACATCAGTAAATCCTAGAACCCACTGGGCGATAATCGCCAGATACAAGTATCTAGCGACTAGGCAACATCCATCGTCCGCGCACACACCAACTTGTATCCGGACACATGTTTCCACCGATCTTGCGTGTACACACCGAGCAGACCCATCTCACCAGTCTCCGGTCCTTTAGCGAGAGATTTGTACTTTGCTGCTGGTGTTGCTGCCACTTTCATAACAATTAAATGTCTCCAAAAGCGAAAAAATATGTTGGTGGAAAAGGGAGTTTCTAAGACGGGGGAAGAATTACGGTAACTGTTGTCAGAGGTACCGTAGAATGATGGGTGCTCATTTAAAAATCTGTAGTAACCACGATCACAATAAAATAACCACTATAACACTACCAAGATACTACTACTAGGACGAGGAATAGAAATCAACTTATTAAAATTTAAAAGTTGCCCGCGTGGGTACACACCGAGCGATGTTTCTCATCAGAGGTGGGAGACCGAGACACCGGCAACATTCTTTGATCTTTTACCGCCGGACACTCGGGCGATGTTTCTCATCAGAGGTGGGAGACCGAGACACCGTCAACATTCTTTGATATTTCACCACCGGACACTCAGGCGATGTTTCTCATCAGAGGTGGGAGAACCGAGACACCGGCAACATTCTTTGATATTTTACCACCGGACACTCGGGCGATGTTTCCCATTAGAGGTGGGAGACCGAGACACCGGCAACATTCTTTGATCTTTTACCGCCGGACACTCGGGTGATGTTTCCCATTAGAGGTGGGAGACCGAGACACCGTCAACATTCTTTGATCTTTCACCGCCGGACACTCGGGCGGTGTTTTTGTGTATCCAGACACACGGGAAACATCAGCGGTATATCTGGCGATTATTGTCCGCTGTGTACTAGGCTTAATACGTAATATTTTTTTAATATATACTTTTTTAAGCTTTGTATTGATCCAACAGTTTCAATATATATGTGTATATATTATATATTTTGTGCCTTGTAAACATAAATAAATCAGGATAAAATCAATTAAATAATTCCCAGAAATATATTTTGGAAATATAAATTAACTTGTATGCGAATCACAATATTATTTGAGCTATTTTTCAGATATCTATTAATAATAAATCCGTTTCCTTTGTCAGGAAACACATAATTTATAAGGAAGCTATTATCGTTATTATAGTAGAAAAATACACACATTTTGCCAGATTTATTTTGATACGGTATGAATAAAGCTTTTTTATTTACAGTTGTATTCCTTAGATTATTTAGGCAATAAATCAGTTGAGTGTTAATTATTACAATATTGCATAATATTAATTATCTTCACTGGAAAAATTGAAGTATGACTTATTTCTACACACAAAAACAACAACTAAAGGGCCTGACCAGCTCGGTAAAAAAACTGTGGACTAAATGTAAGTCGGTACCTTGGTTTAATTTACTTGGACAGTAAAAACACAGTACAATTCAAGACCGCTTTGTACCCGAGTAACAATAGGATTAGCTGAGTGGCAGGCCATCATAAATCGTACCCTTGTCAAGGAAGTTGTGTTCCCTAAACAAGCCACTATATTTTGGAAGATTCTGAAGTCAACTTTCACTGTTGTAGTTTGGTTGTGAAGCCACGCCTTTCAAACTACCACCCACCATCCCTCAAAATAGGTTTTAGACTTGCACTCAACAGGGAAGAGGGCCTTAAGACACCTGGTTCAATCTGTATAATTTAGGTGTTATCCTTGGGTTGAGAAGGGCTCTTAAGACGCCTGGTTGGAGCTGTATTACTTACCTAAGTTAGGGAGTATTCGTGATTTGAGACGGGCTCTTAAGACATATGGTTTTAGTTGTATTACCTACCTAATTTACACGTTATCCGTAGGATTCGACGGGCTCTTAAGACGCCTGACTAGAGCTGTATTACTTACATAAGTTAGGGATTATCCATGATTTGAGACGGGCTCTTAAGACATCTGGTTTTAGTTGTATTACCTACCTAATTTACACGTTATCCGTGGGATGCGACGGGCTCTTAAGACGTCTGATTAGAGCTGTATTACTTACCTAATTTAGGGAGTATCCGTGATTTGAGACGGGCTCTTAAGATGTTTGGTTCAAGCTGTATTACATGCCTAAGTTACGCGTTATTCTTGGGGTGAGACGGGCTTCTAAGTTTTTTAATTATGATTATATGTTGTTAAACCCGCCTTATCAAAACTATGTTATTAGACCATGGCACAGTTCTTTCAGTGATCTACAAGTCACCCATGACTAGCCGGTTTTTCGTACCAAGCGAGGATTACGTTTAGATCCAACAGAGACCCGAACCAGAGTCTTTCACGTGTAGTTGGTTAGCGTTTGAAGCTAACCGTATTAGCAGGCTCTAAATAAAACAAATGCAGTATCAATTGGCGTTGTCAAGGACTGTTCGCCGGATCGTTTCTACTGAGACGCTCTCTTTTGAATTAGCCACTCACCTGACGACTTGGCTCTTGCCATAGGTGTCGCTAGTCATTAATTAGTGGAGAGGATGAACCCAACCCACTTTCACTTTGAATTAAAAAAATTGTAACAATTGATTGATATAACTGAATTAATTATATAAGTCATTTAAAAATATTGCCTTGATCATTTGTGCATTGCAGCAAACGTGGATTTTCAATATTTTGAATAAAACAATTCATCGTTTTTATCCCATAGTAAAAGTCTCATTTGCTCGAATTATCGGGTGTAGTAGGGCGTGTCCTCCCTCTAACGATGTTCATGGCGCCTCTCTTAGTTCGTCCTTCGGGCGTCGATTCAACTCATGCATATTAATGGGAGGCTGGAAGACTTAAAACGTATCGACAGTTTTTAAGTAAATAAATGTCACGTTTCTGAAATGATAAAGTGGTTTCATAACAGTTGTATGAGTTGATATGTTGAAACGTTAAAGTCCTTGTCGACAAGGGCACAGACAAATAATATATCCATACACTCAACCTCCAGGTTAAAATGGTTGTACTCCTTTTACCAGCTTGAGTCCTTCACCACTAGGATCGCTGTGGTTAGTCCTATCATCACCCAGCAATGACACTAGCGAAGCCCAGTGTTGAAGGACTCAAGCTGGCAAAAGGTGCGCAGCGAAACCCCCGTAAGGTTGAGAGTCTGTTTCTTACTTGTCTGTGTACCAGGACCACGTCGAGCATAATTTTATGCCCAGGATAACTTTTTTCCCCGCTACCTTCTCTATCATAAAAAGAAGAAAATTAGTGGACGTCTTTTGTTTTATTTACCAGTGCTAATAAATTGTTTTATTAAAGTTAAATAAAATGATATTTTTACCCTGCTGTAGGCATAATATACATCGAAAAGATGATGGTATTCAAATTTTTTTAAAAGTTAGTGGTAAATCACTTTTATACAAAATATATGGGCTTCTTGACTTATAAATTAAAAAAAAAAATCGTATATAGTTATTATTTGAGAAAAGGATATCAAGTTTCTACTAGGTCCCACCGTCGAGCATTTGATTAAAATACAATTCAAGAAACAGAAACACTTCACAGGACATACAGTGTTTATACAACTTAACATCACATTACAAGGGTTCCACAGTTTGGTGTCTTGAGTTGGGAAACGTGTGTACCACCTGTATAACCTATAATATATAATCAAATAAAATTGTCACTGTATCTCACTAACCGTTTGGATTATACGTAGGTCTATATGAACTGATGGGTGACCTGGCGGTCTAGGGGTTAAGGTGTCAGACTTCTATGCTGGCGGCCGGGGTTCAATCCTCGGTCCCGGCAAAGATTTATCTGATTACCAAACCCTTCCTTCACCTCTGACAAGACATCTTGTGAATGTGAGGAATGCCAGGCCTCCACCGTGGTTCGGATTCCACGTTAAACTGTAGGTCCTTCATTTCATCTCACAATCACCCTACCATTACACATTAGCGTAAGTGCGTATANAATCACCCTACCATTACACATTAGCGTAAGTGCGTATAACCCGAACGGGTAGTAAGACGTGGTGCTAATAATAATAATAATATATGAACTGATTACTCTAATGGGTTTTGGGATGAATTTAGAAGAAGGGTATCAGCATTTTTGTAGAGGGAGAGTGGAAAATCATCCAAGGAAAGCCTCCCTCAATACACCCAATCGGGATTCGAACCCACGGTCTCTAACAGTGACACTAGTAATGCTAAAACCTTAAAGGACATGTGTACAATATCATTATATTTATTAACAATTTAAACACTTTTTTTAAAATACATTTCAATATACATTATTTTTAATACATAATTGATGGCACTGCGACCACGCGGATCCGGACAACTGGGTGCTTGAGAACTGGGAACTGGGAAGACTTGGTGCAAAGACAAATGGGTGCACGGGTCAATTTAAAAAAAGGTTATAATTGTAAAAAAACGAAAAAACCCAACCAGGTGCAGGTTAGGTTAGGTTAAGTTAGTTAATCTTTATGTGGTTTATTTTATGCAAACTTCTTGTTTTTTTAATATAACAACTTTTCAAAATTTTATAATATCAAATAGTCCAACTTTACACAAATTTAGTTTCATCTGTTATTATTATTATTTTTCAAAACAACTCCAAAAATGAATATTTAGTAAGAAACAGTTATTACGTTTTTACACTGGCGCCCAGTCTTACCAGCGCCCAGTTCGCGAGGGCCCAAGTTGTCCTAGACCGTCGACCACGACACTACGGACGGACAAGCATTTCGATCTTTCCGTACAGTCCAAAAGCTACTTAAAACAAGTTCTATATACATTCCTCTCGCAAACATGTTTAGTAAATTCTACGATTAATGTCAGTTCATATCACTTGTCAAAAGTGTAATAATATATTCCCAAGGTGTATGAAAGCTAATTATTGTTACCGTGAACCGACTATTAAACATCAAGATTCATAAAGTGACGGTCCCATTTATAACGGGTTCTTTCTCATTGGACACCCGCACTGGTAGGACTATACGTGTACCTAGGCGTCAGTCTAGTTTTGTCTGGTTGGCCAGGGTTGGAGAGGTCAGGGTTCTAATCATATTGGATGTATTGAGGTACACTCCTCCCCCTATCTTTTAGGGTGGGATGTAAAGTAAAAGGAGTTAAAGACAATATTTATTGCAGTTTTTATATCACACTTTTTTTTTTTTTGCCAAAAGAAATAAAATTTTCTTCACACGGTGATATCAACAGTTCTTGAATATCTTTTAAAGATGTCCTGGAATTTACTAACAACTTTTTCTCTCCACTTAAATAGTTTCTCATCTAATGCCGCTATGCTCATGACAGATATTCAACAACTGTTGATATCACCACATGAAGAAAAAATTAAACTATATTTCTACTGGAGCTATATTTGAGTGATTTTGGTCCAAAAAAGTGTTTCTATATAATAAAAAAACCCTGCCCCTAACGCGTGCATTTTACTCTACCATACTCATCCGTACCATGGCGAGCGGATGTTCGGGTAGTAAGACGCGTAGCACGGATAAAAGGTGTGTGTGTGGTAGAGGGGGGAGGATGTGGGTGGCGAAGGAATCTCTTAAACATTAATTATTTGAACTAGAGACTCCTAGGGGAGACAAGAGAGATTAATCTCTTGGTCACGGAAGGCCATAAACAACGAACGTAGCTCATTTTTACATTTTTATTCTGAGCTCAAACTTAACAAAAAAATATATATATATATTTCTGATTCCCTCCTCATTATAAATCTTTTATACCGTTGAGATGGTGAATAATTAATTCGCGATGCGGAGTGTGTGTGCGGAGGGTGAGGGGAAGATGTAAGGATCTTGTAAACCACTCAGTTTGTTGTTTATGATCCTAGCAGGTTGTTCGTCATTCTAAGCTCATCTGTTCCTGTACTGGATTGCTCCTTGTGCCCTGAATATTTTATGGCACGCACGAAAATTAAAAGAAGTTGTTGTTGGGCATGACCCGTTGAAGTTGTTCTATTGTTGTAGCTTAAGGGGCCCTTCACCATCCCTTAGCAATTTTTTGTTGTTGAAGGGATGGGCATATTTACCAACCGCGCCTAACCACTCTTAACCCTCCTTACCACATAAATTTGTGCTGCGCTACATTGACTGATAAATGATAATAATATTTAAGTTTTTTTACGTTCTCATATCAAGAGAAAGTATTGTAATCGTGAACATTTCCGAACTTGTTTTGTTTTAGTTAAATTTTATTATATTCTGAAGTAATGTATTTTAATGATAACAGCTTTATTTTTAGTTAAACACATTATATTACATTTATAATAACTGTTGTAGCTGGTGAGAACAGATGGTCTACTATGCCCAGTTAAGATAGTAGATATTTTAGATGAACAACTTATGATTATAGAAAATTGACATTTAAAGCGTTGGTAATATAAATTTAAGAATTATTAATATAAAATATACCTGAACTGTTACCTTGTTATTTCATGCGATATTTTCTTTCCCAAAACATATTATTGTTAAGCTGAATGGTTGATATATTTGCATTAAAAGTAATAACATTTTAAATATAAATTATGTTTTAGAATCAACACTATAATACATGCCATATTAAACCATATATGAGATCCTAACCATCAGTTATATATATAAGCTATAAAATGTTTCATTAAGTTTCTTAATATTTTTCACTCAAGAGTCATTATTTTACAAAAAAAAGTTAGTCTTGGAATTTTTCGCTCGCTCTCTCTCAGCAAGTAAAGCGTACTAATTTCAAGAAATTACCGGAAGCTATTTATTCATCGTTCATTTCAAGCACTTAAAAACATTATTTATATAGTTATATTCTTTAAAAAAATCATTTTCTCTTCGGCAAATCCACCAAAATGACCCTTAACCACACAATTACTAATCACCAGTGTAATGTCTTAAATTATACTTGACTAGAAAATATTTACCTTTGAGGTAAACTTTACGTATCAGTTCTTTTAACATTATTTGAACATGAATCTATAAAATATAATTAAAATAATGAATAGTCTTTTTCTTTAAACAGTAACGCGTGTCTTTATAGAGATGATTAGTGATCACAAATCATCAACATGGAAATATGTTTTTAGATACGTTTTGATCATACAGTGTCAAGTAATGACTAGGAAAAGTATTTGTTTAAGATTCGGATGGACACCTACTATATAAGAACGATAAAGTTGTGCCGGCTATTGCTTAAAAAATATGCATAGTAACAACAT